>OX352772.1:139765243-139825243 GCA_947095535.1 Poecilobothrus nobilitatus | reverse complement strand
TAGCGCAGAAGCTCATTCAATTAATTTATTTACGACACATTAACCCATTTCGGGACGAAAGGCTGCTAAAAAAATTTTGTTTCCGATTTGTGGTCAATTTTTAAGGATGAATGTATGCTCTTTCAAAAATCCTGTGACTAATTTTTCTTAAGCTTTTCCATAAATATAATTAATTTTTTTTTCTTACTCCTATAAGGAGCATAGGGCATCCACTAAGTCATTTATTATTCATATTTGACTAAGCTTCAGTTTCTGGAATCATTATTTCACTAAGCCGTTGATTACTTGGCTGTAGCTATTGCACAAGACTAGGCGTTTCTTTTAGTTCAACGCCATCTATTATCTTACACAAGAATTATATTTTATTATTATTTTATTAAATATTACAATATGATATGAGGTATTATATAAGACATATATACTTATTTTTAATTTAATTATATTATACTAATTATATATTATAAGAAAAATTTAATGTAATTTAATTAATATAGTTAAATTATTAATATGTATTTACGTATGCTGGTAGTTCGGTAGTGTCGAAAATACTTTCGTCTCCATAGTCTTGTGCAATAACTTCAGCCGAGTAATCAAGGACTTAGTGAAGATTATGATTCCAGAAACTGAAGCTTAATCAAATCTAAATAATAAATGACTTAGCGGATTTATATGTTATATTAATCCATTATTATATGTTCCTTATAGGAGTGGAAGGAACAAAAAAAAATTTTAATTTAGCTTTGTTTTATCAAATTCAATAAATAGAGAGAAAAATATACACAATTCGTTTACAAAAAATCGTTAAAGGAGTCACTAATCTATTGCGTACCTAATTAAGGCGAAGTGAGTTTTCACAATATATTCCATAAAATACCAAAAAATAAAATCGTATTTCAAATATAAAAGGCCATACTCCAGTAAATATTTTCCGTAAATAATGTCACATCATGTTTTTATGAATTAACACATTTTTTAAAAAACTCTTCAAAAATTTGCTTATTATTTTCATTCTGTTCACCCGTATATTTACAAAACTTGCACCGTTTAATAAAAGAGCAATATAATTTTACCTAAACATAGACCTCTTAAAAGAATTAATGTTGTAGAACATCTTTCTTATGTACCTCACCCGCGCCATTACGCAGATACAATATAATGCATTTTTGTTTCTTTTCTTCGTTTCTACTCCTTTGGGGAGCATAGGGACTACACAAAGCCTCAGTATCTAACTCTATTTTATGCTAGCATCTTTACTTCATACCAGGTTTTACTGCTTCCTCTATTTCCTTCATTATTGTCATCCTCCACGTAATTTTGAGTCTTCCCACTTTTCTTTTTCCTTGCCGATTTCAATCAAGGGCCTTTTTATCTATCGGTAGCCTTGTTTTACACCATTCTGCAGGTTTATTGGCATACTCAGTTTCCCTTTATGGAGCATTTGGGAATCTGCATCTTTGTAGAGGGTCGTAACCATCCTTATTGTTTTTCCGGGTATGGATCTTTCTTCTAATGCCCTCTATATTTCGCGTCTTTTTACAGTATCGAAAACTCTTGTCAAATCTATGTAGGCGACGTATAGAAGAATTAAACTATATAGACTGCTCTATTATTAATCTAAGTGTATTTGCATGTTGTATACAACTGTGTCCTCTTTTGGACCAATTTGTTCTCTTCTTGCTGTGTTTTCAAGGTGATCTACGATTCCCTAGTGTATTATTAATGCTATAATTTTTACTGATGCATTTAATATGGTAATGCATCTGTAATTGCAGCAATCACCTAGGTCGCCTTTCTTAGGTAGTTTTACTATAATTCCAGTTTTCCAGAGTGGATTCACTTCTTGTTTTTCGCAAATACTTGGTAAGATTCTTTCTTCTTTTGCTGTCGGCTTGAAGTAATTCCTCTGGAATGTCATCGGCTCCTTCTGCCTTGCTGGTTTTTAGTTTCTTAATAGCATCTTGTATTTCTCTAATTCACGGGGGGTTTATGCTAATATTGGTGTTTCTTGGGGTTGTTTCGTAGTTTTCTCTGCTTATAGATGTTTCTACGACTTCTTCATTTTACTCATTAAAGAGTTCTCTCCACTTTTGCATTTGTTCACTGTCAGATGTAAGTATCGAGCCGTTTCTGATTTTGACTAGGTATTCTTTATTGGGACCTTTATTTGTGGGGGTCTTTATTCATTTGTAGAGTTCTTTGGAGTTATTTTGGTTTGCGGCTTGTTGTGCTTTGTGACTCATAGCATTATAGAATTTCCTGTTGTCTTCTCTAGGTGCCTTCTTTATTTCCTTACAAATAATTCTGTGTTGCATTTGAAGGTTCATTTGAAGGTTGCATCAGTACTTCTCAGAAGAGATTGTCTAATTTGCTTTCTTTGCAGGGTCTTATTGCCTCCTCATAAATTCAGAGCTTTCTTTCTTTATTAACTTGTTTTTGGGACAATCTGTTTATTTTTGCTAGAACGGGTTTCAAACGAGTTTTAATGCTTGGCTTCGTTTAAGTTTCGATATATCTATTTTCTTCTCATGTAATGCATTACTAACTTATAGTACAATGAAAATGGTATGAGAGGAGATTATTTCTGTTTTTTTAATAACTGCCAAAATATTATGTTGTTAAAACTTAGTCCCTTTATTCTCAAATATACTTAATTAGGTTAATTTGTTAAATGAGTTTACTTGTTATAAACGGTAATGACACCACTAACAATAAGAAAGCTTTATTTTAAATATAATTTTTATCCCATAGATTTACCTTCAGTAAATCTACACATTCCTGCAAATTCAACATTTGCAATATTATCATAAAAACATAATTATTTTCCCATATGCAAAATTCCTACTAATCGAACTTTTAATGTTCCCACAAAATAATATCTTTCCAATTAATTTTATAAAAACATAAAAAACTAAATTATCCCATAGATTTATTTTCAATAAATCTATATACAAGTTCCTGCAAATTCAGCATCTGGAACATTATTATAAAAACAATTATTTTTCACACAGACAAAATTCCTACTAATCCTACTTTTATTGTTCCCACAAAATATTGTTTCAATAAGCAAAAATTATAATATAAATATCAGGAAATAAACGAATAAAATTAAGTTCTGTTCTGGATTTCAAACTCACCGAAGCTCCGTATTAAACATTTAAAATTAATTAAATTAAGAATGTATAATTAAATAAATTAAATTAAAGTATATTTAAATTGTGAAATTAGTTCTTGATTAAATTGTAGAATATAAGTTATTTTTTTGTATAAAGAAAAAAAAAAGAAAAATTAAAAAGTGTTAAAGCAAAATATTGTGTTTTTTTTAATGTTTGCGAAAATCGAATCTAAAATTGGCGCAGTCGGTAGGATGCGCTAAGTGCTTTCTTTTGTAATTTAAAGAAGAAATAAATAAAAGAAAACGCTTTGTGTCTTGACACATTTATAGTGCATTAACTTATAAACATTTTCGTGAAAAGCTTTTTATTTTTTTTGGTGAAAGACTTTCCAAAATAAAAAGAAAAAAAATATATAAAATTTTTTAACGAATGAAGTGTTAAAATTTTTTTTTACAAAAATAAAAAAAAAATTAAATTTTATCAAACGAAGTGATAAAAGTTTAAAATAAAATTAACACACTGTATATTTCTTTTAATTCTATTGTATACACATAAATAAAAAAAAAAATAAATAAATAAAATAAAAAGAAAAAATAAGTGAAATTAAATCACAAAAAAAGGGGAACCTATATATATTTAAAAATTATAAACTAATAAAAATAAGAAAAATATTTGCAATGTTTGTCGATAGTGACGACGAGGACACAATCCCATTTTACCCTCCGTGTACATGGGAAGAATAAGAACAATATTATAACATAAATTAAATTATTTATTATTAAAAACAAAAAAAAAATATTTTATTATATAAACTTCAAATAAATATATAAAATTATAAATAAATTTTTTCAAAACAAAAAAAATAATAAAAATCTAATTATATGGTTATTGCGGATATTAAATCCAGTTCCTGTATTCCTGTTATCCTGTACATTGCTGCTTAGTTCCTGTTCATCTCGTTGCTGTTTAAGTTCCTGCTTATCCCGAAGCTGATCAACATCAAAAACAACTTTAAAATTTTAACGTAAGCAATAATTTAGAAATTTTAAAAGATTAAAATTATAGAAATAGCGATTAGTACAATTAGTTTAAGTTTTAAGAAAAAAAAACCCCAATAGAAAGGGGGTTCTTGAAACCCCGTTCTTGCAATATTTAAAATTAGTAATAGTTTTTTTTGAAAAAAAATTATATTTAAGTAATTATTATAATAAAAATAAAAATGACTGAAACTCAATTAAGCCTTACTATTGACGCCCTGAAATATCTCGATAAATTACCCGACTTTACTGGAAACTTTAAAGAATTACAAAATTTCACAGATTTGGTTGATAGGGTAAGCCCTTTATTAGGCAAATATGACGACATAAGTCAAAGTATATTTGCAGACTTGATTAAATCAAAACTTAAGGGAAAAGCGAGGGAAGTAGTGGAAATAAACAACCACATTAAGAAATGGACTGAAATAAAAGACGTCCTTGTAAAAAATTTTAGCGATCGGTGTAGTCTTGAAGAACTTTTTGACCAACTGAGAGCTACCACCTTTAAGACAAATTCCGTCGATTTCTACAACGAAATTAAAAATACATTAAGAAGATTAAATATAAAAGTTAGCTTAGAATTAGGAGTCAACTCAACAGTTGCTCAACAAACAATTAGTAATAATAAAAACTCTGCTCTAACTATTTTTAAGAACAAAATGCCTGAACCAATACGTTCAATTTTATATTGTCGTGACCCTAAAACACTTGAGTCCGCCATTGACATTTTACATGAAGCATGCTACTAACATATTAACCTTAATAATTTTAGTGGTCAAAAGACATTTAATTCTATTAATAAAAATAAAAACTTTTCTGGTGACCCAATCACCAAAACCAATTACAATTATAATCGTACCAATAATAACGCTACTATCAATAATTCTAGAAACTTTAATAATACAAAGCTTCATAATAACAACTACATTAGGAACAACCAAAATAATAACAATTTTAATAGGAACAACCAAAATAATAACAATTCTAATAAGAATAACCAGAATAATAATAACAACTATAGGAACAATCAAAATAACAGTATTAATAACAATAGGAACCACCAATGGAATTCCTCTCAAAATCGAAATTCAAACTATTATAATCCCAATAATAGTAACAACTACCCACACATGAACAACCCATTTGTAAATAATAGTAATTTTACAAACAATTATAACAAAAATAATCAAATTTCTGAATCTGAACCAATGGAAATCAACATTGGAGAAACACAGAAAAGTGTTAACAAACCAGAATTACCAGCAAATTTTCTTTTAACGGCCTCGAATCTCAATTACCATATATCTTAGTTAGTGGGAATATTAGACCACTTAAATTTATAATAGATACCGGAGCAACACACTCTATTATAAATCCTAACCTTTGTCATCCAATGTATTTAACAGAACTTCAAACGCCCATAATTATTAAAACTATAAATCAAGATGTAAAAATAACTCATAAAGCAGTTATACCTCTTTTTAAAGAATTGGGAGACTCAACAAAGAAGGTTGAAATGTATGTCTTTCCTTTTCATGACAATTATGACGGGCTAATAGGCAATAATATATTAATGCCATTAAAAACTAAAATCGACTTAGGTCAACAACTTATAACCACACTTTATAATGAAATCCAAATACATTTTAAAAATAAAAATAAAGAAACAAAATATAATATTACTCAGAAAGGTGAATATGAATTAACTATACCAGTACTTCAAAAAGATGGTCTCGCTTATCTGCAGGAAAGGAAGTCCTCAGATGGCGAAATCACAATTCAAGAAGGAATATATGAAGTACAGAACTATACAGCCGTTGTAAAAGCAAATATTCTTAGCAGCGGTAATAAATCTATAACTTTTTCACCATTAGAAACTGAGATTGTAAATCATAATAACTTTAATATAATTTCTGAAACTGATAACAAATTAATGTCCTAAGCGAAATTCGTAATGAAAATTTATCCAACTTTGAAAAAATGCATTTATTACAAGTTATAAAACAATACTCGCATTTATTCTATAACGAAAACTTATATAAACAATCCTTATTTATCCCGAATTTAATAAAACTTTTACTCTTACAACAGACGCAAGCCAATTCGCTCTTGGTGCCGTACTATCACAAGAAGGACGCTCCGTGTGTTATGCTAGTCGTACTCTTAACGAACATGAAGTACACTACAGTACAATAGATAAGGAATTATTGGCAATCGTATGGGCCACAAAGTACTTTCGCCCTTACATTTTCGGAAGAAAATTCGTAATTGAGACAGACCATAAGCCACTCCAATGGCTCTTCTCCATAAAAGAACCTAACTCAAAACTAGTTCGTTGGCGTCTCAAGCTTTCCGAATTTGATTACGAAATCAAATATAAAAAAGGTGTTCAAAACTGTAACGCCGATGCTTTATCACGTATAGAACTAAGCCTTAATGAAGAGCAAATGAACGGAAATAACGAGACAAATGAACTTATTAAAAATAATAGTATACCAATTAGTAAATCTCCTTTAAAGGTATTTAAAACTCAAATTTCTATTTATAAAACAAATTCAGGTTCTCTTAGAATTAGGAACTTAAAAATATTTAATAAATGTAGGAAAGTAATTCACACTAAAAATTTCGATGAACAAACAGCCATTACTGTCTTGAAAAATCATTTCAATCCCAAAACTATCAATGCAATTTATATTGAAGATTCTAATATTTTTCGAACATTTTTCATCTAGTGGCCAATTAAAGTTAATTAAATGTAACAAATTATTGGAAGATGTAGTAGACGAAGAGCAACTTGCCGAAATTATAGAAAAAGAGCATTTAAAAAATAATCACCGCGGAATTTCAGAAGTATGCAATGAACTGAAGTTACTATACTACCACCCAAAGTTATGCGATAGAGTAGCGCAATTTATAAACAACTGCGAGATTTGTAACCTCGAAAAATATGAAAGAAAACCCATAAAAACAAAGTTCAAAATAACAGAAACACCTTTAGGTCCCAACCAAATAGTCCATATTGACGTTTTTTATAGCCTAGATCAAACATTATTTTTAACGTTTATCGATAAATTTACTAAGTTTGCGCAAGCAATCAAAATTAATTCCCGAACTTGGACCGAATTCAAAAGAGCCGTTTTACAATATTTGTCTATTGTGGGAATTTTAAAAAAAATAGTAGTTGATAACGAATTAGGGTTCAAAGCCCTCCCGTTACGGGAATTTCTTCAAAATCAATATATTGAAATTCATTATACATCAAATAATAATCATACTTCGAACGCCGATGTCGAACGTCTGCACAACACTATTAACGAGCATATTAGACTACTTAAACATGACGAACGAGTAAATTTTGACACCGTTGAGGAAAAAATTCTAAAAATTATAGCAATGTATAATAATACTATTCACTCGACAATCAACCATAAACCCATCGACTTCATAAATGGTAAAGTTAAGGATACTGACTATGAGAATATCCGTAATAAAATTCTAAAAATTAAAGACAAAACAATAGATGCTCTTAATAAAAATAGAACCGATATTGAAATATCTCCCGGTTTAAACTTTGAAAAAGATCCGCGAGGGGAAAAAAACCACTCGAAATTCAGAAAAATGGAAATAGAAATATTAGATGAAAACCATATAACTAATAAAGATACTGGTCTAAAGTATTATAATTCTCACGTTAAACCCAAAAAGAGATTTCAAGATAATAGTAACCCATCGGTCAAAGCAAAAACAATAAAAGTTAAAAAGAAAAAACGAAATCAAAATCAAACTACAAATTAAACAAAAAAAAAAATAAATAAATAAATAATAAAAAATAAATACTTCTTTTCAGATCACAATGTTCCAAATTACCCTCTTAATTATAATATTCATACCTTTAATATTATCACAAAAATTAGAAGTACAAAACATTGATAACAACAATGGTTTTATTACAATAAATCTAGGTAATAGAAAAATTATCAGAGATTTTAAAAAGGTATTACATATCATAAACATAACAAAATATGAAAACAGTAGAGTACTAATACACAAAAATATTGAACTAATACAACTAAATTTTAGTAACCCTATGTACAATACAATTAAACATAATTTCGATCTACTAGATAAAAAGATAGATAATCTTAAACCACACAAAAGATATACAAGAAGTTTATTTAACGGAGTAGGAACCGGACTAAAATACCTTATCGGTACAATGGACTATAATGATGAACAAGCTATAAACGAACAAATTGAAGCATTATCTAAGAACTCGATATCCCTTATTAACGAGAAAAATAAACAAATACTAATTAATAATCAAATTTCTGACCAAATCAAGAATATCACAAAGCAAATTAAAATTCAACAAAATACAATTTCGGAATACCTAAATTCTTTTAATATGCAAACCAATAATGAAATTTTGGAAATAGAAGACGAAATAAAATATATGCAATATATGTATCAAATTAATTATGATATAGACCTACTCAAAACTCACGTTGACGATATGGAACAAGTAATACTTACAAGTAAATTAGGCATACTATCAAAAAACATTTTGGCAGAAAAAGAACTAAATATGCTTTCTGATTTTGAAAGCATTCAAGATATTAAAATTACTGTAAAATTTTATTTAGAACAAATTATTATTATATTACTAATTCCAGAATATAGTGCAAGACCGCTTTCTGAAATTCACATTGAACCAATACCAAATAAAAATAATAAAACTATTCTATTAGAGAACTATAACGTTCTTATAGACGACACTGATATTTGTTACAATTCAAATGTCGAAAATAATTTAAAGAAAATTTTAAAAATAATAGAAAATGAATGTATCAATAGTATATTTAAATTTGAAAAAGCACATTGTAATACGCAAAAATTTTTAAATAAAGAAGTTAAAGAAATAATTCAAGGCATAATTATAACCAAAAATATTGGAAAAACAAATATACAACACAATTGTAATAATTTTAACATTACTATAACAGGTAACAATTTAATAAGGTACGAAAATTGTAAAATTAAAATAAAAGAAAAAACTTATGAAAAAACTTATGACTTTATACTACAATTAATGACAAAATAATTTTACCTTTCTATACTACAAAAATAATTGAAAATAAAACTTTGAATTATATAAAATTTGAAGAATTTCATGTAAAAAATATAGAAAATAATAGAAAACATATTAACGATATTGTAAACAAAAAATATAAAAATCATGTAATAAATATATCTATCAATATTTTTCTTATGTTTTTTATAATTATTGTAATTTTAATAATAAAATGTTTGTACAAAAACATAAGAAAATCATAATAAATACTTCGTCGGAGCCTCAGAGTAACGGTGGGGGTGTTATAAACGGTAATGACACCACTAACAATAAGAAAGCTTTATTTTAAATATAATTATTTTCCCATAGATTTGTTTTCAATAAATCTAAAACATTCTTGTCAATTCAGCATTTTCACATTATAGAAATACATTTTATTACTTTCCCATAAACAAAATTCTCATTATGTTAATACGACACCTATATTCTTAAAAAAAGTAAATAATTTTTATCCCATAGATTTACCTTCAGTAAATCTACACATTCCTGCAAATTCAGCATTTGCAATATTATCATAAAAACATAATTATTTTCCCATATGCAAAATTCCTACTAATCGAACTTTTAATGTTCCCACAAAATAATATCTTTCCAATTAATTTTATAAAAACATAAAAAACTAAATTATCCGATAGATTTACTTTCAATAAATCTATATTCAAGTTCCTGCAAATTCAGCATCTGGAACATTATTATAAAAACAATTATTTTTCACACAGACAAAATTCCTACTAATCCTACTTTTATTGTTCCCACAAAATATTGTTTCAATAAGCAAAAATTATAATATAAATATCAGGAAATAAACGAATAAAATTAAGTTCTGTTCTGGATTTCAAACTCACCGAAGCTCCGTATTAAACATTTAAAATTAATTAAATTAAGAATGTATAATTAAATAAATTAAATTAAAGTATATTTAAATTGTGAAATTAGTTCTTGATTAAATTGTAAAATATAAGTTATTTTTTGTATAAAGAAAAAAAAGAAAAATTAAAAAGTGTTAAAGCAAAATATTGTGTTTTTTTTAATGTTTGCGAAAATCGAATCTAAAATTTTTAATATCAGATATTAAAAATTTACATTAAAACTTTTTTATGTAGTAAGAAAAAGAATATAGACAAAAGAAAAAAATTTAGAAAATATCTTTCATAATAATAACATCACAAAAAATTAGGCACTCGAAAACTTAATAAAATTAGGAATTAAAAAACAATATTTTAATAAGCACTCAAAATGAGCTAACAAAGCTTAAGAAAAATTTGTCACTGGATTTTTAAAAAACCGAAAGATTTACGCTATAAAATTGGTCAAAAATTGGAAATAACATTTTTTTAGCAGACTATGGTACCAAAATTGGTTAATGTATCGTAAATAAATTAATTGAATGAATTTCTGTGCTCAAGTGCAACATTTGTGCAAGTTTTCAATTCAATTTGTCAAGCCGTTTAAGCACAACAACGAAAAAATTAATAAACTTCATTGAGCCCTGAAACCGCAACAGGTTAATGAATCGTAATCAAATCAACTTAGTGACCTTCTCTTCTGAAGATTAACACTTTTGTAAAGTTACAACTCAAGTGATCAAACCATTTAAGCACGACAACAAAAAAATAAAAACCTTCATTGAGCCCTGGTGCCGAAACGGGTTAATGGATCGTAAGCAAATTAACTTAGTGAGCTTTTGTGCTAAAGAGTAACATTTTTGGAAATTGCCAAATCAATTGATTAAAGCGTTCAAGTAGGACACAGAAATTTTAAAAAAACTACGTTCGGCCCTCGGTCCAAGCTTGTTACCAGAATGTAATAAAAATTTGCGTCAGGTTTTATTCAGACCATAAAACTACGTTACAAAATTAGGCATAAATCGGAAATAAAAATTTGTTTGGAGGCCCACCGAGCGAAATCCGGTTAATATATTACAACCAAATTTATGTGATACACCCTTAAAGCTAATAAGAATATCTGTGCAAATTTTAAACGCAATCGATCAAAACTTTTAGGCAGGGTAATGACAAAATCAAAGAGCTTTAACTGTATCCGCTATGGGTTAATGAACCACAACGTGTTATGACCTATAACTCCTTCCAGGCTCCTAAGTAGTTCCTGCAATACTTTGTTGCAATTGAACAATATGTGAATTCCCATAAAGCTGACAAACAAACAAACACACTTTCTGCTTTATATATTAGACCAGCAGAAATATCCGGTATTGCTTAGAGTATCGTGTAGAAAAGAATGAACTTTTAAAATTATGAACTTTTACTTTTGCAAATATAATTAATTTAGTTAAATTATTAATCAATTAATTAATATCAGTTAATTACATTTCCTTCAGTTTTTTTTAGTAAATTAAAATAAACAGGATCAAGAATTAGACTCAATTCGTTTACAAAAAATCTTTAAAGATAAATTACATGAAATCGGATTTTAATTATAAAAGACCATTAGATAAAGCCCAGTAAGATTTTTGATACATTTTTTGCCGTAAGTAATGTTACGTTTTTATTAGCACATTTCCAAAACAATTTTGAAAAAATGTGCTTACTAGTTTCACTCTATCCGTCCGTCCGTCCGTCCGTTCGTCCGTCTGTTTACAAAACTTCTACACCGGTTAAAGATAGAGAAAAAAAATTTTAACCATGGGTAGGTCTCATAAAAAAAATAATTTTGTGGAACAACTTTTTCATGTAGCCCTATACATTACAGGAGCTACAACCCCTCAAACTTTGAAAAAGCCCTATATTTAAATGCACATATCTTATGTTCTAATTAAGATTTTTTCAATCTGAAAACGTTATTCGACAGGTATTTTTTTTAACTTTGTAAATTAATATCAAAATTATTCACTTTTTTTAAATTTAGTATTTAAATTTACCGTTATGTGAAAACCAAATTTTGCATGATTTTTCTACTTTCATAACTCCGGCACGCTTTTAGATAGAGACTTGAAATTTTCAGGCAAGAAAGAACTTTTACAATTAGTACAAGCTTGCTCAGAAAATTTTTTGGACAACCCCCTTTTTATGAGCTATTAGGGCTCAAAAATTGAAAATTTGCTATTTTTAAACACCTGTAACTTAGGAACCTGTACACATTTTACTTCTGCAAAATATAAAAATTAAAGCTACAGTACTATATTTTTACGTGTGTTAAAGGTTTATTTTAGTTGTAAAGGGTTCCAAAGTTGCAGCTCCTCAAAATTGCGGAAAAGCCCCTTTTTCAGATGTATATATCTCAGACTCTGCGTAATAGTTTTGCAATCTAAAACCGCCAGAAGATCGAAAATTTTATTATCTATATAAAACAATATCAAAATTATGTAATATTTTGTAATTTACTATTTATGTTAGATTGAACGCCTTTAGATAGGAACCTAAAATTTTGAGACAAGAAAGAACTTTTAGAATATAAATAGTATAAGTTTCCTCAGAAAATTTTTTCAAGAGTTATTACGTCTCAAAAATTGAAAATTTTCTATTTTTAGACACCTGTAAAAATTTTTCTTCGGCAAGACATGAAAATTAAAGGTTTAATAATATATTTTTACGTGTGTTAACGGCTGTTCTTAGTTATATAGGATTCCGGACTTACGGCCCCTCAAAATTTCAAAAATGTCCTATTTTCACGTTTTTTCTTATTACATGAAATTTTTAAATTTTTGTGCAAGTCACAATTCTAAACAGTTTGTATTGAGTTTTGGAAATGTGCGCTTTTAAAAACCGTTGGGTTACATTCTACCTTGTTAATTGCTCTTTTTAGCTCATTTTTCAAAATTTGCTTATTGGTTTCAATTTCTTCAATGAAAAGTAATGCAATTTTAACCACACAGATCTCTTAAAAATGAATGTTGTAAACGAACTTTTTATGTAGTCCCACCGTTAAGCAGTTATGGCTTCTCAAATTTGAAAAAGCCTTATTTTTAAAATGGTACTCGTATATCTTAGCTTCTATTCAACACATTTTGGATTTCAAAACCCAAGCTACATTGTTTTTCACCTTTATAAATCACCCAAATTTTTTTTATATTAAGTTTATCTAATACATAATGTTTCCAAATGAATATTGAATTATTCTAAAAATACATGTAGAAACTGTAAGATGTTCTGTTCTTTAACTATGTATATAAATTTTTTTTTTTTTAATTAAATACTTTACAGAAATGTGAATATGTTTTCTAATATAATTAATTGCGTTTATAGTAAAGATATGTGCATTATTATATAGTATGTAAACATTTTAATGATATTTTTTATATTATACACATACATCTTACATAAGTACATCTCATGTTAGTAATGCATTACTGACTGATTATTTGTTGACAGTCGTATGGGAGGAAGTTATTTTTGTTTTTAATAACTACCAAAAATATTACGTTGTTTAAACTTAAACACATTATTCTTAAGAAACTTAATTAAGTTTTATGTATTACTATTAGATATTAGAAATTTGCATTAAAAACTTTTTCTTATCAAAAAAAATATAGACAAAAATAAAAAGTTGTGAAAATATATTTTACTTATTATATTTGAAATCAGTCATCGACTAACCTCTGCTCAGTGTAGACATTCTTTCTATTCTACTAATTTTTTTTTTCTCCTCTCTTTTTTTTCCTTTAAAAAAACATTTTTTTTTTTTTTTCTTCTTTTTTCTTTTCTATCCCTTTCTTTAGAAAATTGTAATTTAATTTTTTGCCAATCAAGCATAAAAACATAACCTAAAAATAAATATAATAAGAATATATCTCAAATAATCTATAGTGCAAGTGTAACTAAATCCTGAGTGTATAAGTGAGTGGAAAAATGTCAGGTGCCAGACTTTCGGGGAGTCGGTTGCCAGACAATGACACCGGTCAGTCCGACGACAACTGTCAGCCAGGTCCAAGACCAAAGAGGGGAAGAGGTACAGACATCACCAACGACATTTTCCCAGAATTGCCACAGGTAAATATAAAGCACAACTGTCCTAAATTTGTTGTCATAGAGTCCACGAATAAGGATAAACCACTTTCTTCCTTTAGCGTCTTTGCTAAAAAAAAGGCTCTTGATAGCATAAGCAAACAAATTCAATCTGTCGGCCTCCTTCGAGATGGCAATCTTCTTATACTAGTTGAATCTGACAAAGTGGCATATAAATTTCAAAAAACAAAAAATTTCGGTGATTTATGTAATATTTCAGCCAAACTCCATGAGACACTAAACTCCACAAAGGGCACTATTTTCGATAAAAATCTCATTCCAACCAGTGAGGAAAAAATCCTAAACGACCTAAAAAAACAAGGAATTATCAAAGTACACAAATTTAGTCGTTTCATTGATAACAAAACAAGTCATACTGGCTTAATACTTCTTACTTTCAATTCCTACAAAGTGCCAGAAAAAATTGATATCGCTTGGTACCAGGTAAAAGTAAAAGAATATTACCCAAATCCTATGAGATGCAAAACTTGCAAAAAACTAGGGCATACACGCAATAATTGTAAAAACTCCTTTACGTGTGATAATTGCAATCTTCCCCCACACACTCCACATCAATGTACAAGAAGGATGTGTACTAATTGCCTTGGAGAGCACCCATATTCTTCCAGTAAATGTCCAAAATTCGTGCAACAAAAAGAAATTTTAAAAATAAAAACACAAAAGAAATGCACTTACGCCGATGCCCGTAAATTATACAATCAACATAATCCGCTACCACCACATAACTTTGTAACTTATTCTTCTATTGCCAAGAATTCAATACCGTCTGATAATGAAAAAAATAGTAAACAAAATTCAAAAGAAAAAACTTTAAAATCCAATAATTCTTTCACAATTTCTTCCAGCAACGGTCAAAACACTAATATAAAAAATAAGGTTAATGATAACATAACCTCTACTTCTAATACAATAGACCTGTCATCTTCTGATTACGACAACAATTCTTTCTCAATTTCTCCTAAAAATGAACAACGCACAAATCGAACTAATAATGCCAATAATAATCTAACCTCTACTTCAAACACAATACCACAATATTTCCTATATAAAAAAGTCAAATAACACGCTAACCCAAGATCCAGTAGAGATAGCCAACACACTGGGCAATTTCTGGTCAGAATATTCAAGGGATGAAAACTTCTCTAACTCATTTATAAATGGGAGAAACTCCCTTCCACTCCGGATTGCTCTGCCGTACACACCAAACAAGCGCGCTAAACAGATCGAGCAACCAATAACAGTATTAGAGTTGCAAGCCTGCTTGAACTCTCTAAAAGGCAAGACTCCAGGTTATTATAACTTGTCATACCCTATTTTGAAAAACCTTACTATTGAAGCGAAATCTAAACTATATATGTGAATTATATAATATCATTTTCCTTACAAGTACCATTCCACAAAAGTGGAAAATCGCAACAATAGTCCCCATAGCTAAAGAAGGTAAAGATCAATACTGTCCGTCCAGTTATCGCCTTATATCGCTACTCCCATGCGCCAGCAAAGTCTTAGAAAAAATTGTAGCAAAAAGGCTCTTTTGGTTGCTAAAGGAAGGAAATCTAGTAACAAACAAGCAAACGGCAAAGGAACTATGGATGCACTACTCCTATTAGATCAAAATATCCGGGATAGTCTAAATGCAAAAAGCCATATTTCAATCATATCAATTGATGCAGAAAAAGCCTTTGACAGTGTGGGTATGCATTCAATTATCGAACAACTAACTGAATGGAAAATCGGGGGGAACATAATTAATTTCGTAAAAAACTTCTTGTCGAATAGAAAAATAAGAGTCAAAAATAACAAATTCTATTCAAACATTTGGCCACTAAACAATGGAATCCCTCAAGGATCTCCATTATCAGTTCCATTATTTTTAATCGCCTATAATAAACTCAGCAAAATTATAGATGATCAAAAATTTTTTAAGCACGTGCTATACGCCGACGATCTTTTAGTGTATTCCACCATTAAAAACTTTGCACAATTTAAAATCAAACTTGAAGATCTAGTAACAGAACTAACAGATTGGGGAAACTTCAGTAGCTCAAAAATATCAATAACAAAATCAAAATATTTGCACATTTGTAAAAAACACAATTGTAATAACTTTGTAATAAACACTAATTCCTTAAATTTACAAAATATTTAAATTTTAAAAATATTAGGTCTTGTTTTTAACTCAAGATACTTGTGGAACAGTCATATAGAAATGTTATGTAGCTCTTTAAATAATAGACTTAATTGTATAAAATGTTTAGCTAGCAAATATCTAGAAAGTAACATAAAATCTTTGGTTGATGTAGTTAAAGCGGTTATTGTCTCCAAAATCGAATATGGACTTCCCATCTATGGAACAGTAGCAAAAACGGAGCTACAAAAACTTAAAACAATATACCATGCATCAATATGCTCAGCGCTTGGGGTTTTTCGATCCACGCCAATTCCTATTATCCTCGCAGAGTCAGGACTTCCGACCTTAGAAGAAAAAATTAAATTCTCTACCAGGAAGCTATTAACCAAAATTATTTTTTCAGAGGGAGTTCAACTATATGACAAATGCAAAAGAGTTATAGCAAGAAAACGCATACCAAAAAGACCATCAACACTACTTCAGGTCATTCTCTTTGCAAAAAAGAACAATATGAATTTCAAACCCATCAGCAACCCGAGGTTGCGTTTTCCTCCTTGGGAACTGAAGCTGGATAGCGTTAATTTAAATCTCAATAACTGGAACAAAAGCCAAACCAACCCAAGCCTATTTCAACAGGAATTTCGATCTTTAAGAAATAAATATGCTGAATGGAATCTCATATTCACCGACGGTTCAAAATCCCTCTTTGCAACAGCATTTAGTATCGTGGATGAAGAAAAAAATATTTTAAAAATAGGAGCCCTACCCACGTACTCAACACCCTACTCTGCTGAGGCACTTGCGGTACTAGAAGCAGTAAAACTAAAACAAAATCCAAAACAAAAATACATAATTTGTTCTGACTCCCTTTCAACAATGAAAGCGGTCATCAATGTTAACAACACCGAAAAAACCATAGAGGAAATACGGGACACCCTAATAAAAAAACAGAAATCTCTAAAACTTATGTGGGTCCCAGGACATGCGGGTATAGAAGGAAATGAGTTTGCCGATAAAATAGCAAAAGAGGCGGCAAATTCCCCTCTGGTATCACTAAACTTCACAAATAAATCAGACCTAGTCAAAGAAATAAAAAAGATAACGCAGCATGAATCTTTACTTACCTGGGCAAACTTTACTCACTTCTATAAACACATCAACCCCAAGAAAGAACCATCATCCTTTCCAGCAAACGCGAGCAGAAGGGACCTTACGGTGTACACAAAATTTAGAACTGGGCACACTATACTCACCCACCAACATCTTTTTAACAAAAAACCAGCTCCAACTTGCACATTTTGTAACAATCAAGTCATTACAACTGAGCACATAATTATCGAATGTACAGAAATTGATGCCATAAGAACTCAGCAAAATATAAAACCGCTACAATTACTTTTATCGGAAACCACAGCGCAAAATGTCACAACGTTCGCAAACTTCCTAAAAAGATTAAACATTTACAATAAAATATAAAAAGCAAAATATAAAAAAAAAAGGTAGCGTACTGTTCCATATAAAAAAAAAAAAATAGTTTTATCAAAAAAGAAAGTATACAATAAAAGAAAATAATTATAAAAAAAAAAAAAAAAGATAACATGTAACTTAGGTTCAACAATTATAATTTTTGTTCAAATTTTTGTTCCCTAATAATGTACTTTATTAAAAAAAAATAAAAATAGCCGAAGGCCTCAGTTGCTAGTGCTAGAATTATTATGTATAATAAGTAATTAATTTTAGTTATTGTATAAGTTGAATAAATAAATAAATAATACATTTGAAATAATACTAAAAATTGGGCAGAATATTTTTAACATTGTAATTTTTTTATACATTTGTAATGTAATTAAAGAGCAACTCTTTTGCAAATTTTCAAATAAATTGATTAAACCGTTTAAGCAGAACAACAAAAAAATTAATTAAAAATTTTTTTCAACACCCTTAAAGTTGAGAACAACATCTGTGCAAATTTTAAACTCAATCGGTAAAATTGTTTAGGCAGGACAATGAAAAACAGAAAAGCTTTAACAGCCGCAATGGGGTCGCAATAGGTTAATGAACCACAACGTGATATATTCTATAACTCCTTCCAAGCTCATAAAAATGCTTCTAAAAACTTTGGTTGCAATCGAACCGGTCTGGAAAAAGTCTGAGAGAAAGAAAGAAACAAACACACTTTTACTTTATCAGATTATCATCATATAAGTCAATAATGCATTATTAAACATGATATGTACATTATATCATACTAGTATTCGCCCGTCCCTGGAAATTCGAAGTGTTTTAATAAGCAATTGCAATTAACGCAATCAATAACAGATATCCGAAATTTTTAAATTTACTGTATCAAATGTATATGACAGTCATCAAAATGATTTTTGTATTATTATTATTTTTTTTTCTTATTTATACTTTGAACCCGAAATTTGAGATTATTTGATAAATAACTGTGGTTAACGACAATTATCCGTATCCAATATTTATAATTTTTTTAATTTTGTCTAACTAAGAAGTATTTGGTAGCCCTCAAAAGAGCTTTATTTATATTTGATTTTAATTCATATGTCCATTTTGAGTTAAAAAACGAAATAAGCAATTTTTTTTTTGATTTTATCATAAAGAAACTACATGTATACACTATATAGTTTTTATATGGTTTTATTTTCAATAATTAATGCCTTTATGAATTTAAGATTTCTTTGCACACGATATGTTTTGTAAAAACACGTATTATTATTATCGTTTTGAAGATGCCCCTGATTTATTGAACATTGGGAACAAAATATATGTATACCTATTATTTATATTATTAGATGCATTTTATAAGATGTTCCTGATTTATGTAGTAATATTGAAAATTTTATTAAATTTTACATGTTACATATTTTCATGTTTACTCAAATAAAAAATCCTAAAATGACAAACTATCATTTCAAAATTTTGTTTATATATGTAGAAAAAAAAAAAGGAAAATGTAAAATTTAATGGAAACAAAAGAACAAAAAAAGAGCGTCTTATTTGAATATATAATAGATATAGATTATACTATATGATACATCTGTATATATATTCTTTATATGAATTTCTTTTTTATAAAACTGGAAAATTAATAGTGAAAATGAAAATTTTGGAAAAATATTGGTATTGTAAGATAGATGAACTGAATATTTATCATTTAAAACAAAAAAAATTAAAGTCGGTTGGTAAATCATTGAGTAAAAGGGTTTTAAATGTCTATCATTTACAGATTAAATATTATGATGTATTCTCAAAAAATATTATTAAAATACGCAGGTACATTATTAAATGTACAATGTAATGTACAATATGTAACCACCTTTTAGTATAGTATTTATGAAAAATCAGTACATACCGTGGTGATGTAAATAAATAAAACAAATTTTTTAATTAGTAATGGAATTTAATTATAATTAGCACACAACTTCCTCCAACTAAGGTTTTTGAACAACTTTGGTAAGACATCTTTGGTAAGACATAAAAATGAAAACTCCAGTAATATAATTTTACTTGTGTTAACGGTTTCTTTTAGTTGTATAGGATTCCAGAGTTACAACCCCTCAGAATTGCAAAAAAGCCCTATTTTCAGATGTATATATCTCATGCTCTGCGTAGTAGTTTTTAAATCTAAAAGCTATATTTTGTAATTTACTATTTAAATTTACCGTTATGTGGAAAACAAATTTTGCATGATTTTTCTACCTTCATAACTCCGGCAAGCTTTTAGATAGGGATTTGAAATTTTGAGGTAAGAAAGAATTTTTAGAATTAGTATAAGTTTCTTTAGAAAATATTTTTGGAGCACCTCCTGTTTATTAGCGCTTAAATGTTGAATATTTGCTTTTTTTAGACACCTGTACATTTTTTTCTTCAGCAAGGCATACAAATTATAGCTTATTTTTTTTATTTTTAGAATTGCTTTATTATGCCATAATACATTAAATTTTTTTTTTTATACAAATACTTAAAGCTAGATTTATATTATTTATATATTCAGTTAAACATATGATTTTTGTAAAATTCAATGATTAATATTTTGTTTATTTTTTTTTCTTTTAGTTTATTCATTTATGTTCAATTTTGTTTGGTTTATTTATTCTATTTTGTTTTATTAATCTGAGGTAATAATGCCAAAAAAATCCCTCTTAACTAACTTTTATTTTAATTATTAATTTAAAACTTAAATTCTAACTTAAGTTTACAGGACGAAACAATACTAAAATCTATACATAAAGAAAAAAAAAGAAAAATAAAATCTTTTGTTTTAATTAATTAGTTATGCCACCAAATTTTTTTATATCTAATATATCATTGTCTAATATTTTTCTATCTGCATTTGGTACATGCATGTTCTACTTACTTTCTCTATTATCATACGTTTGTGGATTAAATAATATTTGTGTGTTAGTGGCATTCCTATAAATATGATAAAGTATGGGCAGTCCTTCGTTGTTTTATATGTATTTGTTTATATGTAGGTATATTAAGGCTTCTGGAGGTACAAATCCATTAGCCATTGTAAGTTGGAAGTATAGCGTATTCGGGTAATACAAATGGCATATTCTACTATTTTGTACTATATGTGTTATTTTATTAAAGTGCGATCTAACTAGCTTTATAATGAAATTATCTATTCTTTCCATCCTTGCTTGTTTATATATTGTATTGTTATTGAAATATTTGTTATAATTGTGACTTGGATTTTTGTATTTGTTGGTGCAGTACCTAATACATTTCCTTTCAAACAATCTATACGCTTCCATTAATGATAGACTAAAGTTATACCATATCTGGCATCCATAATTGAGGATTGGTCTAACTATTGATTTATAAGTTATAATTTTAACTTTATTGTTTATGCTATTGTTGAAAAATAAATTTTTTATAGCCAATAGTGCCTTTTTGGCTTTTTCCAATTGTTTTCTAATATGTTGTGAATATATTATTAGTATATCACTAAGTGTCATTCCTAAATATTTTACTTCTCTTCTATGTTCTATACGAGTTTCGTTCTTTGTTTGAATGAAGAATTTTCTCCAGTTCCTTTTTGTGTCACAGTTTGAATTCTCTAGGCTTGGTCTAAACAGGATGGTTTCACTTATTTCTTCATTAACTCTCAGTTTCCAAGAGTTAAAAGTATCTTGAATTTTATCGAACATTTTTTGCAGCTCAATTTTTAAGACTGTAGGTTTTTTACCACTTGTGTAAATAACTAAGTCATCAGCGAACGCTATTACATTATTTTTATTTTTATTTAGAATATTCAATTATAAAATATTACTAAAAAAGATTGAAAAAAGCGTTGGCGATAGTATTGTACCTTGCTGTGGGCCATTTATCATTTTAAAAATTAGTGAACTGCTGTTCTTACCATTAGTTATTGAAAATTTTTTTTTAATTAATATTTTATATATGCTAATAATCAACGCGTTTGGGAATTTATTTTCTATTAATATGTGTATAAGAGCTTCTATCCATATAGTGTCAAAAGCCTTTTCGATATCAATTAAGCAAGCTCCCAGCAAATGTCTGAAACCAGGTTATTGATGCCATGTGTTGTTGCATGTTTTTCCCTAAAACCGAATTGGTTATCTGGTATGATATTCTTATTATTTGAGATTTTTATTATTGTTTCGTTGATTATCTTTTCATATGTTTTACTAATATTTGGTAATAAGCAAATTGGTCGAAAATTGTTTGGGTTGGATGAACCTTTTCTTTGCTTTTTTAACGGAATAATTTTTGCTATTTTCCAGAATTCAGGGTAGTGACTGTTATTCAATACGTTATTGAAAAGTGTACAGTAGTCTTTGATTATTGTTTTAGGGAATTATTTAAGCACTCGTTTGGTATATTATCTATCCCGCACGAGGTCTTATTTTTTATGTTTTTGAATATTTTTCTTAAGATGGGTGTGGTTGTGAAAATATCGTGGTTATTTATGTCCGATATTTAATTTGCTTTATTATTATCATAAAATATTGTAACTGTTCTATTATTTGTTTTGTGATTGTGTAATATATTTGCAAATTATGTTATGGTGTTAGCTACTTTTTCTCTAATCAAGACATTTCATTTCTTTTATGTACGTATTCAAAGGTTTTCCCTAACAAGTTTAGTTTATGTTCTGTTTTCTCAATAATGTAATTATTGTTTTCATCTTTTTGTAGTGTTGTTGGGTTTACGTTTATTTCTGTTAGTCTTCCTACCGAACTAATGGGAATTTCAGTATTGGTATTTCTAAGGGTTCTTTCTTTAAGTTTTTGGTTTTTGGTACTAATGGGGCGGTTAAATAATTTGTTTTGGCGTTATATTTAGCTATGGCGTGCCTATTAAACAGTTCTTTATTGATTCTATTATTATTAAATGGATAATTTATTTCTAGTTTTTCTAATTTTGAATTGAAGTTGCTCAGGTTAATATGAAAGTCTAGTGCCCAATAATCATTATCGTAGTCGTATGTATTTAGCCTATCTGTTCCAGGATAACAACTTAGCTTTAATCTAATGTCAGTTATACAAATATCTAAATATGCATTACTTCTAGAAAATGTGGGATAGTAAGAATAGTATAATCTAATTTTATTACTAATTTCTTTATCTTCAATAAATCTATTTAAAATATTCCCTCGTTTATTAGCTGGTCATTTCCCCAATTTTTATGTTTAACATTTAGATCCCCTGCTATTACATAGTAGTTTTCACTAATTTTAACTCTGAAAATATACAACTAATTTCTTTTTTGAAACATCTTTAGCTGCATATACTGCAATAATGAATAATTTCACGCCGCCCTTTATATAATTTAATTATACTAGTTTCTATACACTTAAAATTGTTAAATATTTGTCTGTTTATTTCATTATAATTAAGATAATTTTTTATTAAAATAGCTGTACCTCCGCCTCTTTTTTTATCATTTTTCCTCTCATTTCTAATAATATTATAATTTTCAAAATGTATTTTGTGATTTTCATTTAATTTTGTTTCATTAATTAAAACTATTTTTGATTCATTTTCTTTTAAAAAATCAGATAATATTAATCTTTTCTCATGTATGAGTATGAGTGAATTTACATTGATAGAAATTATATGTATATCGTTAGTTTCACTCATTGTGGTATATTTAAATTTAGTATGTTATATAAAGTATTTATTTTCCTACTTTGATTCTGAATGATTATTTCAAAATTTTTTAGTTGGTTTGTTAGTATATTTATAAAATTTATTAAACTATTATTATTAGTATTATTATTAGTTGTGTTAGTAATGATAGTATTGTTACTAGTTGTGTTAGTTTTGTTAATATTATTTAATTGACCTGTGTTAAGTGTTGTGAACAGTTTAGTTGTATCTGCATATGATCGCCCTGTTCTGATTGCATTGTTTATCATCGTGATTTTGTTGTTTCGGATTTCTGCAACATTTTTTCTCTTTTCTTTGATTTTTTTTTGTAGCTCTTTTAGAATTTTACACCCTCTATATGATGCAGGATGGCCTTCATCACTGCAAAATACGCAATTTAAATTTTCTTTTCTGTTTTGGTTTTCAATTTTACATTTTCCTGGTTCATGAGTATCTTTACATTTAACGCACCTATAATCCATTGCACAGTTTGATGCTGCATGACCATATCTTTGGCATCTTCTGCATTGCATTATTTCTCTTTTTATTAAATTTTCCCAATTCACTGTTTGATAGTTTAAACTTTTTAATTTTTTTAAATCGTTAATTAAGTTTTTTTTGGATATTTGTACTAAGTAAGTTGCTAGTTTTATTTGCTTTTGTATAAAATTCCTGGTATTGAATCTGCTTACTTTTATAAAGTGAATATTGTATGTGTTATATTCTGAAAGCCATTTCATTACAATTTCGTGTTCGTCTTCAACATGTAGAACCTTTAATAGTAAGGTTTTAGGTTTCTCACTTGGTAAGGTATATGTGTAAAATTTTTTATTTGCATAATTTAATAAATTTTTTATTTTTTGTTAATCTGGGTAATAAGTCATCTAAGGAATTTTTTGTTTTGTTTATTTTTTTTATATCGAAATGATTTATTTTTTGATTTTAAATTTCTTTTATTATATTATTTATTTTTTCATTTTCTATGAAAATGGGAGGTAATTTATTTTTTTTTGTTACTATCATTATTTATTTGGTTATTTATGTTTGGAATGACATATATTTCGTTTTTGTTATTATTATGTTTATTAACCGAGTTTATATTAGCACTATTTTCATTTCTGTTGTTAGCCGTATTGTTGCTAGTTATTTGATTGCCTTTATAATCAACATTGTTCGTATTATCATAAGCAACAATTTCTAGTAAGTTATTAATTGCATTAAATGCATGTTGTAATTCAAAATTTTCAGTTATGTTTACTTCACTTTCGCTGGCATCTATTATCTCACTCTCTTTTATTATGTCACTCTTATCAAATTTATTTGATTGATAATCTTTTCTAATTTGCTCACTTTCAAATTTTTTTGTTTCAAGATTATTTTGTAAACTTGTTATTATTTCATTAAGTTTTTATATTTCTTTTTTAAGAATTTCATTTTTAAAATCCGTTGATTTGGATTTTATTTTAGGCATTTTGTTGGCATTTATTTCTCTTGAATTTTCTTCACTACTATCATTCAAAACACGTTTTCGAGGTTTCGATTTTTAGCACATTTCCAAAAAAATTTTGAAAAAATGTGCTTATTAGTTTCACTCTGTCCGTCCGTCCGTCCGTCTGTTTACAAAACTTCTACACCGTTAAAGATAGAGAAAAAAAATTTTAACCATAGGTAGGTCTCATAAAAAAAATAATTTTGTGGAACAACTTTTTCATGTAGCCCCCCCCATTACGGAGCTACAGCCCCTCAAACTTTGAAAAAGCCCTATTTTTAAATGTATATATCTTATGTTCTGCTTAAGATTTTTTCAATCTGAAAACGTCATTCGACAGGTATTTCTTCTATCTTTATAAATTAATATCAAAATTATACAATTTTTTTAAATTTAGTATTTAAATTTACCGTTATGTGAAAACCAAATTTTGCATGATTTTTCTACTTTCATAACTCCGGCACGCTTCTAGATAGAAGCTTGAAATTTTGAGGCAAGAAAGAACTTTTAGAATTAGTATAAGTTTGCTCAGAAAATTCTTTTGGACCACCCCTGTTTATGAGCTATTAGGGCTTAAAAATTGAAAATTTGCTATTTTTAAACACCTGTAACTTAGGAACCTGTACACATTTTACTTCTGCAAGATATAAAAATTAAAGCTACAATAATATATTTTTATGTGTGTTAAAGGTTTATTTTAATTGTAGAGGGTTCCAAAGTTGCAGCTCTTCAAAATTGCGAAAAAGTCCCATTTTCAGATGTATATATCTCGGGCTCTGCATAATAATTTTGCAATCTAAAACCGCCAGAAGATCGAAAATTTTATTATCTATATAAAAAAATATCAAAATTATGTAATAGTTTGTAATTTACTATTTAAATTTACCGTTATGTGAAAACCACATTTTGCATAAAATTTCTTTTTTCATAACTCCGGCACCCCTTTAGATAGGAACCTGAAATTTTGAGACAAGAAAGAACTTTTAGAATTAGTATAAGTTTCCTCAGAAAATTTTTTTGTAACACCCCCTCTTTAAGAGTTATTACGCCTCAAAAAATGAAAATTTGCTATTTTTAGACACCTGTAACTTAGGCACCTGTAAACATTTTTCTTCGGCAAGACATGAAAATTAAAGGTTTAATAATATATTTTTACGTGTGTTAACGGCTTTTCTTAGTTATATAGGACTCCGGACTTATAGCCCCTCAAAATTTCAAATATGTCCTATTTTCACATTTTTTCTTATTACATGAAATTTTCAAATTTTTGTCCAAGTCACACTTCTAAACAGTTTGTATTGAGTTTTGGAAATGTGCGCTTTTAAAAACCATTGGTTTACATTCTACCTTGTTTTTTTCACTTTCACTGTCTGAATTCATTCACTATTTGATGTTTTTGTATTTTTTTTTAATTTTAAAAGATAATTCATTAATATTTTAATATATATATATATGAAATTTTCAAGTTTTGATGCAAGCTACAATTCTAAGCAGTTTGTATTATCATACATATGGTTTACATGAATAGTGATTAACGTTGCCACATAATTTTCGTGAAAAATCTGGCAAATCTAAGTAAAAAATTTGGGAAATCTGAAACTATATAAAAAGAAATCTGGCAAAAAATCTTATCATTAAAACTAACGGTAGCCAATTAATAAATTAAAGCATTTTTTGCATGTTTAAATACGAGTACATAATGCCGTTAAATTTATTATACATATATATTTCATTAACTTCTAAATTATAACTTGAAGAATTGTTTTTTTTTTAAATAATCCTTACATAATAAAATTGCACATAAAGTATTTGTTTCTAGTTCATTTCTAGATTTAGTTTTATTATTATTTATAGGAGAAAAGTTCTTTCTACATTTGCTGATGACACAGGCAGGGAAAGCGAGCTATAAATAAATTCTTTTAATAACGGGTAACATTTTCTTTGATACAAAATTAATTTCTAAAAATCTTGTACATCAATATTTCGTTAGAAAATATTTCATTAAAATTTAAGTTTCTAATTTCCACTCTTGGTCAAAATATTCTAAATCGTTATTCACTAAATTGGAAATTCCAAACATAATTTTGTAATAGATGGATTTTGTTTTTTTAAATCACTGAACGTGGAGTTAAATAAGTGAAAAGTTGGAGCTCCGTGTCATTAAAATTAAATATTTGAAGAATTTGCTGTAGCAATTCAACATTTAAACAGTTTGTTTTAAAATTATGATTTTTTCTTTTTTAATATTTGGATGGTTCAATATATGTAACTTAACTGCATATATCTGCGCCAATATATATATCGTTGAGACTGCGACAATTTTCAGGATTCTGAAATCAATATTATGGGAGTTTTCGTGAAAAAAAATCTTGACTAGAAAAAATTTTTAAAACAAAATTTTGAATCAAGAAAAATCTTGAAAAAAAAAATTCTGAAAAAAAATCTTAAATTTAATTTTGAAATAAAATATTTTTCAAGATTCTATTTAATGTCTTTTAAAAAAAAATATATATTTTTTAATTAAAAAAATAACAAAATTCAACAAAAAAAATACTCTAAGGATTGTCCCTTTTTTATTTATATATATATCTATATGCGAGATTCTAAATTAGAACGGATTTTAGAGTTGGATTCAAAAGCAGTTCTATACGCGAATTATGTTTTTTATTTAAGAAAGTAAATCATTTAGTTTTTAGTTTGGTCTTAAGACTGATTTTTATTTTACAAAGTTATACTTATATATTAATATGCTGAAATTAACATAATGGTAAGATCATCAAAAATAATGTTGTTTTTAAAATTTATTAATAAAATGAATTAACCAGGAATGCTAATTGCATTTCCTGTTATTGTGAAAATATAAAAATGCTTAAAAAAAGTTGAATGAGCTACTATATTATGCCAACACAATACCATATGCAACATTATATTAAGTTGTGTCAACGCGATGTATCATACTAGATTTCATATTTGTAAAACTCTCTTGATACAAAAATATCAGACACTACGTAAGCACTTCCTGTTATTCCAAAATAATAAAACTTATTACAAAATTATTTATAATCAAGCTCATATTGCAATCATGTTCAATCATAATTCTATCATGAAAGATTGTTATTTAAATAAATTAAAATAGTTTTATATTTCAATATGCGAAAATAAAATTAATTACTTTCCCATAATAACAAAATTATGCAATTGCTCAAATTACACCAAAATTATTAACTTTAAATTATCAAAATAAAAATGTATAAATTGCCGAATTTGCAATTAATAACATATAAATACCTGTACATTTTCTAATTATAATTAAGTCTCGATTAAGTCTTAGACATATTAATGTCAAAATAAAGATTCAAATTTAAAACTTAAATAAATTGTGGTTTTACTTAAAATAAGTTGTTATTTTTTTATGTAATTGCAAAAGCAAATACAAGAGTGGCGCAGTCAGTAGGATAATTCAAAAATATAAAATTTTTTTCGTGAAACAAGACTTTCTCTTCGACAACCTTAAGTGAGTCTGCTTAAGGCACGAAAAAATTAACGAATTATTCAGTGATACGAATCGTAAATAATTTATATGTTCATAGTGTAAAATTAAATTAAATAAAAAAAAATATTTAATACACACTAAACATTAAAAAAAAGAAATTATTAAAAGTGGCAAAAGATCTACAATATTCGACAATAATAGAAACATCATGGAACAACAAAATATAATGGAACATCGAAACACCATGGAACAACAACAACAAAATGAGACCATACAAGAACTGCAAAGTCAAATAGCAAATCAAAACAGACAGCAATTTACAGATATTAACAATAATGACAATACTAATAATGATGACAGCACAAACCGTGAAATGTAATCTATTAGAAATAAACAACATAATTTCAAATACAGGATTTGTAAAAATAAACTTAGACAAAGAACAACTCGTTACTCAAACTGACATTATAATTTATATTATACACCCAATTGAAATAATAAAATTTCCTCGATGATATTTTAAATAGAACAGACGTACTAAATTCAAGTCAAGAAACAATTTTACAAATAGAAATTTTAGGTCTTTAATTTTAGGCAAGTTAAAATCTATAATTCCTAATAGAAGACCAAGACGAGGAATAATAAATGGTGCCGGAATAATTTCTAAATGGTTGTTCGGAACAATGGACGAACAAGATCGACAAAGTATAGAAAAACATTTACAAAGTATAGATCATAACAATCATTTACTTATAACAAATTATAATGAACAAATTACAATTAATCAACAATTTCACAAAAGAATTAAGCACTTAAGTCAATTATAGAAGGTGACAGAAATATATTATTAAACCAAATAAATAATTTACAGAAATCATTAATTCAACAAAATATATATTTAGACTTACTTTTAAAGATACAATTCATAAAAGAAAAAATAGAAATAATACAGGATAATTTAGCTTCAATTAGGCATGGAATTAATTGTACACCCTAATATTTTAACAGAAGAAGAAATAGGGAAATACGAAATAGATTCTTATAAATTACAATACATAAAACTTGGTTTAGCTCAAAATTCGAAAAAGACTCATTATTACTTGTAATCAAAATTCCAAGAAAAATTAAAACAATTCAATTAGAAATTATCATTCCATTTCCGAATAAAGAAAATAAAGAAATAAATTATCCAAATGAAATTATTTTTACATATTATAATAATAAAACGTATAAATACGAAAAATTGAAAACATTAAATGAATTAATCTTTAAGTAAAAATTGTATTTTTAATAATTGTGAACTAATAAATAATAAATTAATCGAAATAATACAAATAGATGAAGAAACTATTGTAATAAAAAATGCTAATAATGTAAAAGTAAATCAATCATGTGACAACAGAAATATTATTATAACGGATCATGTTTTGATCCATTTCAATAATTGTACTTTAAAAATTCTAAATCATAATTTTTCAAATATAAAAGAAAGTATCCAACAAAGATTTTATTACCCAGTAAATCAAACTTTTAATTTTAAGAATAAGATTACTTTCAATAACATTGTTATAGAAACAGATAATATATTAGTGTAGAAACAGATAAAAATTAAAGAACTAAAATTTCATAAAGAATTTTCTTATGTACTAGTTAATATTCTTTGTAATTGGAATAATTGGAGCAATCACATTATTTAAAAAATTCGGTTACTTAAAAATTAATAAAAGAATTCAGGAGAATTCTTGTCTAAAGGAGGGAAAAGTTACATAAACTCTCTTGATATTGCAAAATAATAAAACTTATTACAAAATTATTTATAATCAATCTCATATTGCAATCATGTTCAATCATAATTCTACCATGAAAGATTGTTATTGCTAAATAAATTAAAATAGTTTTATATTTCAATATGCGAAAATAAAATTAATTACTTTCCCATAATAACAAAATTATGCAATTGCTCAAATTACACCAAAATTAAAAAGCAAATACAAAAGTCGCGCTTTACAGAATATTTATTTATATATAATAAGGATATTTCCTTTTTCCAGAATATTTATATTAATGTATATGCGAGAATTTAAAAGTCGGGATTTCGATACGCACCCTATTATGTTTAATGAATTTTATTAACGTTCTAAAATACTTGATATGTAAACTCTATAAATATAAATTATACGTTTTAATAATTTAATTACAACTATATTTATATATTATAAATGTATTTATAAAGGGAGCGTATCGAAATCTCGCGAAACAAAATCTTGTGTATCAAAATCTCCGCTTTTATAAATTTGACGTTTCTAAATTTCGCGTGTCAAAATCTCGTGCCCCAAAATCAAGAGTTCCACGATCTCGCGTTTTTACAATATTTTTCAAAAAATATCGCGAAAAAGTATACATTAGAAGTTAAGTACAGTGAACAACATGCGTGAATTGCATCGATTAATAAACCAACTCACAAATCGTAAAGGCAACACAGATCAACCAATCAGAGATACAAATGGCGATATATTAACAAATACGAAAGCCCAAACTGCAAGATGGAAACAATAAATTCGAAGCAGTCAGCAATAATCAACAAGCGACTAACGAAGATACAAACAATGAAGCCATATTACATCATTCTGGCTAGAAGAAACAGCACCAATAGCATTGAAAAAGGGCTTAATTATGAAACTTCCAAAAAATGGTGACCTAACATACTGCAACAACTGGAGGGATCACACTGCGCAACTTAATATACAAGATCCTAGAAGGAATAATACAAGGCAGAATAAAGGCTAAACTTGAAAAGACGATTCGAAATGAACAAGCTAGCTTTCGTCCCAACAGGTGTTGCGTTCCGAAGCTAACATCCTCCGAATAACAGTCAAGCAGTTGATTGAATATAGAACACCATTATACATAATCATCATCGACTTCAAGATGGCCTTCGATACAGTAAAAAGAAATGCAATTTGGAAAGCATTAATAGACAGGGGCACACCAGAAAAATGGACTATCTCATCCAGGCACTCTATGACAACCCCGAACTCGCAGTATTACAGAAGGACCAAATCAGCAGTTCCTTCACCACAACATCTGGATTCAAACAGAGATGTCCACTTTTACCCCTCCTCTTCACAACCGTCCTAGACAGCATCCTCAAAGAAATCTGCTCCACAAAAAGAGATATAACTTGGGGTCTGATAAACCAACTCGAGGACCTGGAGTACGCGGATGATATCTGCCGCACAAGTTCAGTGATGATATTATCGCACAAGTTCAGCGATGTACAGAGCAAATTACACCACCTTGAACCACTTGCTCAGCACGCTGGTCTAGAAATCAACTCAGAAAAAAGAAAAGCGATGAGGATAAATAACACCAGCACGGCACTCATCCAACTAAAAGGACAACGGATAGTTGTCCAACAGCCTAACCCACAAGCCACAGGTTTCCGTAAAAAAGTGTCTCAGGATAATATGCCCATATTCTGGACGCATATTCTGAATTTAAAATTTATTTTTTAATACAAAATTGTTATGCAATAGAAATTTAAGAAATGGAAGGTTTAGCTTTTGAAAAAATATCAGGAAAGCTTAGTGGCTCGAAACTAATTTACGTTTTAGAAGAAGAACTACTTTATGCGTTAAAATCATATTACAATGGCACAATGAAATATGATTTTAAAAATGAAATGTTATTTTAAAAATTGTAAATCAAGAATAAATATACTTTGTAATAACACGTACTTTAGAGCCAAAAACTTTGTTGGACACAATCATAATAATCAAATGAATTGATTTAATGAATTGAAAGTGCTACGTGAAATTAAAAAAAAATGTTAAGAAACTACAACTTCGGTAGTTTCACAAAACTATTTAAGTGAAATCTGTTCCATATTTAGAAATATTACTGACAGGTAATTTATATTTATTTGCATATTAGTATATTACATGTTATACATATACATACATGTTATGTACATAAAATATAGGCATCAAAATACTCAAAATATCTATGTATGTTGCTTGTATATGCTTGTATTTCAGAAATCCAGAAGCATCAAAAAATTTTGATTTTCATAGAATTAAACATAGTTTACGGCATATTACAAGCAAAAATTTGATTCCACCCCCAAAATCACAAGTTGAAATTATAGAAGGATTTAATTATGAATATATGTGGAAAAATTTTGGTCAAACTAAGCATCAAAATAATCCAAAACCTATTTTTTTTATTCTTCTGAGTAAAATTAGAAATTTGCTATTATAACGTAATTAAATATATTGAAGAAAATATTTTTAACTTGAATCCATCAGTATTTATTACTGATTATGAAATTGATATAAGAACAGCCTTGGAAGCAGTATATAAAGACGTAAAACTTGTGGGATGTTGGTTTCATTATACCCAATTACTAAGAAAAAATGTTATAATCAAATTTAAAGATTTACTGTCGTACATTCGTAGATCAAGAGAAGGCAGCATTGCTTTTCATAAATTGATGGCTCTTCCATTGCGTCCACAACAATATACAGAAAAAGCTGTGGAGCAATTAACATTTTGACCACAATCAGAATTTTGATGCATTTTTTACATATTTTAAAAATTAATGCTTACAAAAGGTAAAGAAAAGTTTCAAATTGTTAAAATATTATTTAAATTAATTAATCTAATTGAAATTTAATTAGTATATTTATATTACATATTAATAGATCTGCCCACAAAACTTTTCTATTTTTAAACAAACAACACGATCAACTTCTGCCCTTGAAGCATATAATGGCGTTCTTGGAAGACTAATTGGAAAAAATCCAAACTTTTTCAAAAAAGTTAAAGTTGGCGTAGGAGAGGAATGTTTTAAAAATAAAGAATTTTGCAAAACTGGTTAAAAGTGGGGTAGTTAGGGGATAAAATGAAGAAAAAAATTTTATTAATGATGCAAAAATATTGGCAGTTAGTAATCTTTTAGAAAATGGAAAAATTACAATTATGAAATTTTTAGCTCGCATGACTTATGAAAAAAATTCTATATGCGTCAACATGGAACCAATCGAAAATATTTTTGAAGTACCATTATCATATTTACGAAGTGAAGAAGAAGAAACCGATGTGCAGAATTTTGTTGTTAACACAGAAGGGGAAGAAACTTTGAAATGCATTATATGTACGGATAAAGCCCGCAATATTTTTTTAATACCATGTAAGCATTTTAAATATCGCAATGAATGCATAATAATATTACAAGCTCAAGTAATAACTTCTGATGAATTAAATTTTAAATGCCCTTTATATTGATCAGTAGTTGATGATTTTATGACGGTTTTTGCGTAATTTTTATTTTTATTAGAATTAATTTTTTTTTTTTAATAATCATTGAAAACGATTTTGTTTTTTAATAAATTATCTAATTTATTAAACTTTTAAATTTGCTTTAAATATTTCCAGTTTCAAGTTTGTCCTTCTAGAGTTATGGGGGCTCAAATCTTGTCTGATGAACTTTATAACCAATAGACTTTGACAGCATTCCCTATTTTCACAATTTGTGGAAAAAGCGTATAACCCTAATTTGGCAACCAACTCTAAAATAACTCCTAATTCAGAATCCAACATCTAAATATATATAAATATTCTAGAAAAAACGTTTAACCCTGTTTTTGAATCCAACTCTAAAATCCCTCCTAATCTTGAAAATCTTGCATATACTTAAATATATAAATATTTTGTAAAAGGCGAGTAACCCTGATTTTGTAAACAACTACAAAATACCTCCTTATGCAGAATCTCTCGTGATTCCTGAGAAATTTTATAGTTGGTTCAGGGTATCAGGGTAATTCAGGGAAATTTGCTTTTTACAAAATACTTATATATGTTATTTAAATATTAATATATGCTATTTAAGCTTTCTTAGTAGATAACATATTAAAATAATTTGGGGGATTATTTCATTTTCATAATTATGTAAAAAAAATGCATTTCAACAGATAACATTTAACAATAATTTGGGAGAATATTTAATTTTAATTTGGGGTGTTATTTCACTTTATCGCGGAAATATTTCATTTTGAATTTGGGGCGTTATTTCATAATGAAAAAATCCCCAATTTTTTTGGGTGTTATTTAATTTTTTTTGAGGGATTATTTTTTGCGGGGCTTTTTCCGGGAGACGATTTTTGTACCCACCCAACCTATTTAATTAATGAAAAACATTATTTCATTTGAAAATGCGAGATTATAAGGTACACGATATTCAGACGCGAGATTTTGTATCCAATCCATTTATGTTTACTTTTGGTAAGAATAATCTATTACGAATATATTTAAAAGTTTGATATACAGTTTTCTAAACAACAAAGTAAATTTTTACCTTTTTCCATAATATTTCACTAAACATAATTATTTATAAGTATTATAAGAATTATGCAAGTATAGCGCACTGCCATCTTGAATTACAATTATTTATTTTTGAAATCATCATTTTAAAAATACATAATTTTAATTCAAGATTTTATTTTCAAAATTTTTTTTGTTCAAGATTTTTTTTCAGGTTTGTATTTTTCAAGATTTTTTTTGTTCCAGATTTTTTTTTCAGGATATCGATGGGGACCCCAATATTATAAATGTTACTTTTTTTATGTAATTTGGTTTTAAAAAATAATCAAAAATGCAATATATGTATTCTTGGAGATTCACTGTGGAAGAGATTAAGTTGATTAATAACTGGCAGGATAAAATTCAAAAATTTCAAATATACTTCAGTTAAAGGATTTTGTAAATTTTCTAAAATACTCACAGCATTGCTAATTTTATATACAGCAAAATCAAAATAAATTTTTAAATTTTCAAACAACTCGAGCAATCTCTTCACGACACTTTCAAGAGACAACCACCTTGTTTGCTCAGTTTTTACTGTTTTGTAGAAAATTAAAAAATATCCTTTGCCATTGTTTCAACCTACAGTGGAAGTTTTTTGCAAGCATTTGATGAGCATAATGCAAAAAGTTGACAAATACATTTCATTGTATATAAGCGCGAAATATCTTTTTTTAGTTCAACCGAATGTTTCTGACCATGCATAACCGCAGCACCATCAGCCCCAAATCCAATTAAATTTCTTTTACAATTAATTCAGTAAAATAATTAGTTATTGCATTATATAAATTTATGTGCCATCTTTTTCGACATCAATAAGCGTTAAAAAAAAGTCTTGTACTTTTTAATTTATTTCTGAAGCTACTCTTCCCACAATACTAAGAATCTTGGAGGTAGAAATATGTGTCAATTCGTCGATACAAATAGAAAATTTTTTTTCTTGAAAGATTTTATTTAAATCAAATTTCTGAGTTTTACTAATAACATGTTTAATTATAACTGATGTTTTTCTTTATTATTTCCGAATATGGACAAATATTTTTTAACATCTGAACAAGATGATCCACTACGGAAAAGGATATGTTGTATTCAATACAAAATGCATTAATAGATAATTCAGCATATATTACTTGTTTGTTAAAATTAGGCGGATCTAAAAAATTTTCAATTTTCCGTTGTGAAACTAACTTTTCAGCACTTTTAATATGTTTCGTTACTTTGTTAGCTCATAACAAATCAGTCTTACTCCTGTAGCTTTTAATGCCATGCTGCAAATTTTGCAATAAACAATACATGTTTTATCATTTCTGTCTTTATTTTTTTTGTAGCCAATTTTTAAATTCTTTAATCTCCAGCCATGATTGCAAAAATTCCTTACATTGCCTTCTTTTAATTTTTTTCTAAAAAGAAGCAATTTTGGAATCTTATACAAAACATAAAATGTATTTCATTCAAAGCTATAAGAAACAAAAATGTAAATAGAGTATCTATTCCTGTAAAATCACTCGAGGGCTCGTTCTTAGGACCACTATCTTCCACTGTAGGAATTGGGGATCCTGCTGTTTTTTGTTTTCGATTTAGTTGGCATTATTGTTTCAATTGCTGTTGAATCTTCTACTGTTAATGGTTTGTAACGTTGTTGCTGTTGTTATTGGAATTGAAACCAATGGTTCTACTGATCTTGATGGTGATATTTTAACAACAAAATTTATGTTCAGTGACAGTGATCCCATAAAGCCTCTATTTCATTTTCAGACACATTGAACTTCTTCATTCGTTCATATTCAGACCATCCATTAATTTTCCATTTTGTTCGAGAATATTTTTTCCCATTTTTATATCAATTCAAAATAATCAATTTAATATCTAAACCCGTAAGGTAGGCCGGAGGCTGCCATCATAAAATGGCTATTTTAACTACAAAAATTACTATTAGAAGGTAATCCTGCACTTGGGGATGGGAAAAAATCATGCCAAATCGCACCGAAGACCACGTTTTGTTTTTATTATTTAATAAGAAAAATATTCATAGGTACTTTTGAATACCAAGATGTAAATAATAAAAATAAAAACAAAACGTAAACAAGAAGTAGGTACAAAGTGTATTTTTGTTTATTAAAGAAGATCAATAATTGTTGTAAGTTGTTATTATAGTTTTAAAGCTGCAAAATAAAAAAAAATAAAAATAAGAAAAATATGTTACCTATTTTAGGATATGAGTTGTTTCTTTATATTTTGTTCTAAGTACATATGAACTTAAAAAATATTTTGCATTCTTCTAATTTCTGTTTACCCGGTGTAAAATAAATTGTTAAAACTAGTTTGACTCTTTTAAAGAATGTTAAAATTTATGAATGTAATAAAAAAGTAAAAATAATAATAAAAGAAAGAAAAAAATTATATAATTATAGGTGCATTTGTTATGTAGGATTTCTTTTTTCTGTTCTATAAGAAGATTGAGAAAATAACCTGAAATCTTCGATTTTACTTTGTTTTGTTAATACTACGTTCCATTATATGCTGTAAGAAATGAAAAAATAAAAAATAATAAAAATCAAAAAGAAGTTAATTGCTTTTGGTACCTATTTGAAAACAAAAATAAAACAAATTTATTTATATGTTTGAAATAATTTTGTATTTGAAAATATTTTACAATTTTACAGAAATCTGTGTTGGAAAATTTTTTTACGATGATCAGATGTTAAGATTTTAGAAATAGCGAGACCAACTTTTTCTATACGTCTTTGAAATCTACTTCTATCACGCGCGTATTCTTCCCAATGACCTTTCCTTGCTGATCTGTAAGCATAGACCCATACATGCATAACGTGAATTTCTTGTTTTAAGTTGAAGTAAACTTTTTTTTTGTTATTTAAATTCATATTGTGCAAGTATGAAAATTGAAGGTCTTAATCTAACATTTTTTCTTTTAAAAGATGCATATATACATTAAAACAATTTTTAACAGCACATCTGAAACTCTTGTTTGATAAGTGTTTAGGACAATTTGAATTAAAGTTTTCAATCTTTTATAATGATGGCAAGTCTCTGCTTAGATCTTCTATTTTAACACTGTCAATGTACTTTTGAAGGAAAAGTTTTTTTTTGTTCTCCTTTAACATAAATTTTTTCCGCTGACTCTAAATAGTGTTTTAATATACATTTTACATCTAAATATTCAACTAAACCGTTATTCCATTTAAGTCCATTTTTTTTATTTTCGCAATACTGGTTATTATATTTCACATCTTGACTAAGCTCTTCTGCGGGGTACGGTGCTTTGAAAAGATACACAGTTGGAATTAAACTTCCTTTTTCAAGTATGGCTAACTCTTTTAGGAAATATTGTTTTTCATTTCCATGCAAAAATTGTAGGTCAACTATAAAAACTTGTTTAACCATGTCGAAGGTTTGTAAAAGAATGTTCAATGAAATAACTAAATTTGCATTTATATTCATTTCAAAAAAGAGCTGTTCATATAAATATAGGTTAGCAATGATTGTTTTAACTAATTCACCCGTTTCACCCATTTATAATGTTGGTGGCGGGGCCATCCTGCTGTGGTAAAACCACATTTATTCGTAATTTAATAAAATACAAAGAAGAAAATATACAACCACATATTAATAGAATTATTTGGTGCAATCCAGAGAAAAATGCTGTTCCACTATATATGAAAGATATTGAATATAGTAACACTATTCCAGATTTTAATGATAATCAAGAACCTTTGTTAGTTATTATCGATGATATGATGTTAAGTTCTCTTGATAAGTTTGTATGTGATTTATTTACTAGAGGATCACATCATAGAAATTTATCTGTAATATTTGTAATACAAGTAATACAAAATGTTTTTCACCAGGGTAAATTTTCAAGAGATATTTCACTCAACTGTAAATATTTAGTACTTTTCAAAAATCCAAGAGATAAATCGCAGATATTACCCCTAGCTCGCCAAATATATCCCAATCAAATTAAAGCATTTGAAAAAGTATATAATGATGTGACGTCAGTCCCATATGGCTATATATTAATAGATCTTACTCAAGACATTAATGATATATTTCGATTAAGAAGTGATATATTTGGGAAAGGTTTGTGTTATTGTACGAGAGATAAATTAGAACAATTTAGGGAGGCATATGAAACGTTTGAAGACCAATCGACATATATTGCACCTATTAAAAACCTCTAAACCAAAATACCAGAAAGTAATTATAAAACACTGTGACCCTGAAGTAATAAAAACATTTTGTGAAATCTCTTTAAATATTTTAAAAGATAATTGTAATCTGAGTAAAAAAGCAACAACCCAATTACGAAAGTATAAAAAAGAATTAAGATAATACTTATTTGCCGGAAAAAAAACTATAAATAGCAAAAGAAAAATTATTATTCAACGTGGTGGATTTTTACCTACACTTCTTGGTGCAATACTATCAGGGATAATCGGAAATTTTATAAAATGAATAATACAACATTTAATAAAATGATAATTTTAAAACCTGAGATTTATGAAAGAATGAAGCAAAATGCAGATATTGAACTCAATGAATTGGATAAAAATATGAAAAAAATATTGTTAAATAAACATCTCACGGATACTCAAAAATTATTATTTTTTATTTAATTTTGTCTGTAGTATTTATACAGACAAAATTTATCTAAAATAAGAAACAAAAAACGACAACTTCCTAAAAATAAAGAGGGGAAAATAAAAATTACGGAAACAAAAGGTACTCAAACTCGTGCAAAACCAATGTATATAGATACGGAAACTCAATCGCATTTTCCTCAATATAAGAATGTTGGAATACAAGTTGTTCCTGAAGAAGAAGAAGTATATGAAAAAGAAACTGATGACGTGGTATTTGATGATAAAATTCAGGAAAATGTTTTAACAAAAGCATTGTCAGCTACTTCAGTTGGAGAACGTCTTAGAAAAAGAAAATCAATTAGAAATCAAAATGTACAAATTTTTGAAACTGATACAGGAGACATTATAACTGTTCCTTTAGATAGCCCAAGCCCACCAACGAAAAAGGAAAAAACTATAAATAGCAAAGAGTTGAATAATTCATCAAGACGTGTGTTTTAAGGTCAGCAGTAGGTAATACTCAAACAGAACTTAATTTTCCAATTCGTAAAAATAAATCCGCAAGCTCATGGACAACATACAAGTAAATGATGAATTTTATGTCACTTTACTCAGTGATTCATCTATCAACTATTATCCAGAAAATTCATCATCATCTTTTACAAATAAAATGAATAAATACATGTGTGATTCAAGGTGGAAAGTCGGTATTTCGGAAATGTATGTTAATGATTTCATTTCAAATGTGTATGGTGAAGAATGAGAAAAAAGTACTCAAATATTTATTAAAGGTATGCAGAAAGATATGATAGGAGTTGGAACATCATATATTCCATACATAGAAAAACAAATGATATGCGACTGGAAAGTTTTTCTACTACCAACACTAATTCAAAATATACGCCCACTTAATAGGTTTACAAGAAAAGAAGTTGAACGACAGTTGATTTGGGGAATTTTTAATTTTATAAACGATGAAGTTCATTATACACAACCAACAAAAGCTGAGGAGATGCCTACAAATTTAAGTTACACCACAATATGTGTTACTAAGCTTAAAATAGATATAAAAATATGAGCAAATTACGCTTATACCCTCGAAGGACTTTTGACAACATGTTTCAATCAAGTATCTTTTAAAGTTACAGATTTTAAAAATATAAATCACGTGTAATAGAAGCTTTCAAAACTTTTATAGATAGTGTACAATTGATTCCCATTACTAAACCAGATATGTTTTTTATATACACAGACATAATTGAACCGCAAAAAATAGGTGTATATCTTTATGTTTAAGATCTGTTAACATACAAAATTCTTGCACTGATACTGTAAAAGAATTCAGTAATATTAAATATTGCAATGTGGAGAAATCATTTAATAACATTTCATTACATGTGATAAATATGGATATAAAATAAACTTTTCCAATAGTTCAATTCCAACAAAAATTGCATTACATTTTAAAAAAGTATAAATAAAAGCGATTTTACAAAACTATATATTATTTTATTTTATTCATTATGGAGAGAGCGTACTACAAATATTATTTAGTTCAATCAGGAAAAGATTTTGAGGATATTGGTCCTTTGTTACACTCAATTGTACCTTACCAAAGGGGACGAGGGTTAGGGAGTTTTTTCGGTGGTCTTTTTAGATATTTAAAACCAATATTTATGTCTGTAGCTAATATATTAAAAAAAGAGGTTATTAACTCTGGTATTAATGCATTATCTGATATTGCCACAGGTGCAAATGTAAAAGAAGTGGTTCAAGATCGAAGTAAAGAGATAATGAAAAATGTAAGACGAGGTGCAGTTCGGAAACTCAATGAAATGTATGGACAAGGCAAAAGAAAACGAAGAAAACCTATAAAAAGACCTTTCATTAATAATTTAAATTATTTTACGTCGAAGCGACGCAAAGTTAATAACAAAAACAAACAAAAAGATATTTTTGAATAATTATGATTGAATGTATGAAATCAGAGCTTGATATTTTTAAAACACAGCCTATTCAGTCAAGTAATTTACGATCTAAAGAAGTTTCCTATAACCCTATTGCTTCTTTAGATAATCCATCTGTCATAGAATTTGTTTCACTAGGGCACGGTGATACATATAGAGACTTGTCTTCGACATATCTAAAATTAAAAGTACAAATTTTAAAAAAACATGGAACTCAATAGAATAAAGATAAAAAAACTGATGGAACAGCTATACAACAACCAAGTGTGGTTAATAATATGTTACATTCATTAATAAAACAATGCAATGTTCAACTAAATGGAAAGAATATTTCTCCATCAGATGGCAATTATCATTACAGAGCTTATATTGAATCATTGTTAAATTATGGTACGGATGCCGTTACAACGCATTTGGAGTGTGGTGGATGGATGCTAGATAAGCCAAATATAGCAAAAACAGATAATAGTGGTTCAAAAGAACGTCAAAAATTATACCAAAATAGCAATGTAGTGGAACTTATGGGGAAACTACATTTAGATATGTTTAACCAACCTACACTTCTCATAAACAATGTCGATGTTCGAGTTATCCTAACATTAGAAAAACCAGATTTTTACTTCTTTGCAGATGATACTAATGAATCTCAACTGAAAATTTTAGAAGCCACTTTATTTATGAGACATGTAACAATTAATCCTAGTGTGCTATTAGCACATAATGCTGTATTGGAAAAAACTAATGCCAAATACAATTACAAACGGGTAGAGGTAAAAACTTTTACCATTCCACAGAATAGTTCATCAATATCACTTGATAATGTTTTTATTGGACAGTTGCCAAACACAATCATTTTTTGTATGACAGAAAATACAGGTTACTCTGGAAAAAGGTCAAAAAACCCATACAATTTTAAACATTTTGATATTTCACAATTTGTGTTAAACGTAAATGGTGTTCAAATACCTAATTCAGCAATTGAAACCAGTTTTTCAGATGAAAATAATTGCTGTACAAGAGCATACAGTACACTTTTTTCTGGAACTGGAATTTACCATAATGATAAAGGTCATCAGATAACAAAAACCATGTTTAGTAATGGGTTTTTCATTCTAACTTTTGATTTAACTCCAGATGCATCAGGAAATGAAGTGTGTCAAGGTCTACTAAATCAAGGTACAGTTAGAATTGAGGCAAGGCTATCAAAACCACTTACATCTACACTGACTGCTATTGTTTATGGAGAATTTGATGCAAGTTTACAAATTGATAAAAACCGAAATATATTCTCAAACCTATAAATATCATACATATAAGTAAATTTGAATATTTGACAAAATGTCACTGTCTTGTGCACTTCTGGATGTAACATTTTGTAGTGATGATAATAATACCTTGTTTTCGAAAGATATTTGTATAGTTGGTTTTAAAGAACCTTGTAAAAAGTTTGTAAAAGAGCTCAAGTATAAATTTCCAACTAGGGATTTTATAAATGATAATTTTGATAATTATTCTTTTGGAACTGTGTACAACGATAAAATAAATAAAGAGCTCTGTCAAATACTAGAAAAATTTGATGTTATTATAACAAATAAAAAAATCAAAAAAGAGTTTTTTTCAAATTATATTAAAGAAACAACTAAAGTATATGACTTGAGTCAATTTGATTGATGAATACCCTAGAGATAAGTGACGTATTAAGATGTAACAAACACACACGTAAATTTTTTAAAGGAGTTTCTGCTCTGGATCAACTCCCCAGAATAATTGAAAAACAAACTTTTTTAATTGTAAACACTGATAAATCAAAAGATCCGGGAACACATTGGTTAGCTATTTTTAAGCCAAAGAATGGCTGTGTTGAATATTTTAATTCGTTTGGTAGAAAACCAGATAAATTAGAAATTTTAAATTACTTAAAAAACCAATGTATAATTTTTAATAAGAAACAGTTACAAAGTAACTATTCAGATGTCTGTGGGCAATATTGTTGTGTTTATACGTGGTATAGATGTTGCGGTTATAGTATTTTACGTACCTTTCAAAATGTATTTGGAAAATATAACTCATTACAAATTTGTGTTCCTAAAACGTATAAATAATAAAAATAATATAAACAGGTTTTAGTAAAATTAAAGGAATGGGCACCAGGTCAGAACACAAATTTATTGTTAAGTTACACTTAATAATAAATTATATATATTTATATATACTTATATATACTTATATTTTCTCAATAAGAGTCATACATTAAAAATTGCTGTTGGATTTGACTGTGAGTCATTTGAAGCCTCAAGTATAATTCACCGTATTGGTAAAAAGTCAATTGTCTTAAAATATCATGAATGGAATAAATTTTATTACGAATTTAACAAAAAACTCGATAAACTGATAATAAAAGATATAAAACAGAACTTTCATCATGGACTAAAATCAGCGAACGGGCAAAGTATAAGTATTAACAAAGAAGAAGCAGAGCAGTTTTACAATTTAAGCGATTTTCTTCACGCAGTGATGACCTATTATAAATCTGCTGAGTTAAATGTAAAAGACTATGTTCGGAAATATCTAAATTTATGTGTCGAACAACAATTATTTAGGTTAGAAAGAGAAATTTATGTACCAATACAACGTTTTAATGTACAATGTAATTATTCAAGGTTATTTTTTGAAATTCCTGTAATTTTAAAGGAACAAATCTGTAATATACTACATAAAACAAACAAAATAAATCACAACAAATAATACACAAATTTTTATTTTTTATTTATATGTTTTAGATAGACAAATATTTTTCTGTACACCTTTCATTAGATTATTTAAATAAAATAATTTAGATTATTAAATCATTGAAATAATCAAGATCTCCCTGCTGATTATTTATGTCCCATATTTCATTAAATGGAACTGCTTCCTCATCTTCCTCAATTTCTTCTTCCACTTCTTCTTCTTCGTCTTCTAATTCAACTATCTGGAACGGTGGTATAAATTCCTCAGTTTCTGCTAAATCTTCGTCGTCCATGGTGGACGTAATTTCATTTTCTTGTATCTGACCTTGTGTATTTACATCATCTACAGTTTCTTTAAATGGAAATGATGTGGAATCAGGCAGCATCTCAGTGAGTTGTTGAGCAATAAGAATGGAAGTGAATTAAATTTGAAAATAAAAGTTGAGTTATATACTCATGTAGAAAAGTATAAAAGCAAATTAAACTCAATTAGATGATTAGTTTAAAACATGCTTTGGTCTATCATTTTATGTATAATAATTATTATAACATTACCTTTAACATTTTTAAAACAAAATGTCAAGAGCTCAAATTGTGACTGAAATTCATAGACAGGCAAGATTTAAATTTCTTAGAAGAAAATTCAAACAGAAAGGTCTAAATGACACGTGGCAAATCGATTTAGTCGAAATGATACCTTATGGAAAATTTAATAATGGTTATAAATATATGCTGACGGTCATTGATACTTTTTCCAAATATGCCTATGCTGAACCTGTGAAAACAAAAAATGCTGAAAATGTTTTAAATGCCTTAAAAACAATTATTATTAGAGCTAAAGTTATACCAAAAAATATTCACTCTGATCAAGGCAAGGAATTTTTTTATTTTACAATTTCAAAATTATATGAAAGAAAAATCAATCAATCATTATCACACATTTAGCGAATTAAAACCATCAATTGTTGAACGATTTTACCGTACATTGAAAAATTCTATGTGGAAAAAATTTAGTTTAAACGGGAATTATAAATGGTTACCTATTATACAATCATTAATAAAAGAATATAATTCAACAAAACATAGCACAACAAAACTTCCTCCTGAAAAAATTACAAAGAAAAATGAAAAAAACATACTGCGGAATATATATACTGAGCCTAAAATTTTTCAAAAAAGTAAATATAAAACTGGAAATTTTGTAAGAATAAGTAAATATAAAGGTCATTTCGAAAGAGGTTATCAACCGAATTGGTCAACTGAAGTATTTAAGATTGATAAAATCAATAATACTTATCCTGTTACATATCAATTATCGGACTATACTGATACGCCAATTTCTGGGGGTTTTTATCAAGCTGAGCTTACACCTAGAAAATACCCAGATACTTATCTTGTAGAAAAAATTCTGAAAAAGCAAGGAAATAGAGTTTTTGTTAAATGGCTAGGTTTTGATGACACACATAATACTTGGATAAATTCAACAAACATTGTTTAATATCTGTAAAATAAAACTCTAATAAGCACCTGAAAATAAAACTTGAAAACATCTGAAAAATAAAATAAAATCTTAACATCTGAAAAATGAAATAAAATCTTAACATCTGAAAAATGAAAAAAAAATTAAAAACAGTAGAAAATTTCTTTGAAATAAAATTTTTTATATAAAATTAGTCTAAAACTATTACTGATTTGTGGCGAATTCAAAATCACCACGTTCTTCTTTTAAATTTAATTGGCTTTCCTCATTTATGAGGAAATATTCATTTTTTTCGATTTCCTCACGGAAATCATTATCTTCAAATATTATTTGGGGTCACGAAGACCCATTTTTGTGTTTAACTTTTTAATTTTATTTATTTTATAGAGCCTACTTGGCTCAATATCTTTAACTTTTAAAAATTTAAAAAAATTTTTTTTTTTTAAATTAAATAATTTCGCCAGTTTTCTTTTTCTGATGGGATTTGATGTTACCTTACTCTGATAATCTTGTTGTTGTTGTAGTTGCTGTTGCTGCGGTTATTGCTGTTGTTGTGGTTGTTGATGTTGTTGTTGATGATGATACTGTTGATGTAGTTGTTGTTGTTGTTGATGAAGATGAGTAGAAGCGTCATCTTCATTTTTCGCCTTTCTCCTTTTCGCAGGAAGACGCACTGCTGTACTAGTAGTAGCAGTTGCAGCCTCTTCTGCAGTCATGAAGAAGTTTAAATATTCCTGTGCCATATCTTGCTTGTTTGAAATTAAACTGATATTGTTTGTATAAAATTCCTATGTATTTATACTAATTAAAATGTATTGAAGATAAATTTAGATTGCTTTTTGTTTTTAATTCTTTCTATTTTAGGCTAAGATTTAGATGGGATACTAGTTAAATGAACTATAATTTATTAAATCGTCATTTGATTACAATTTACAACTTTAAGATAAGTTTTAAATTAAATTCTAGTTTGAAAATTATATTTTCAATTTTTTATTTTAAGATAGGGCTAAGTTTGCGTTTTATTTTTGTTTTACAGAACTATAATTAATTGTCAGAATGTCTTTTGTTATAATGTTGCAAATTATATTTTCAATTCTTTCTATTTTAGGATAGGATTAAGATGGGATTCTAGTTAAACAACTATAATTTATTAAAGCGACCTTTGATTACAATGTAATTGTCCATTTAACAGAGTGAATCTGTAATAAAAATTTAATATTATTCTGTTATTCAAGCATTTAACATCTAAAATTCGTATAAAGGAAATGTCGAAAAAAATTATTTTACAAAAGTTTCTTACTGAAACTATAACACCTTATATAATCGAAAGTGAAAATTCGACATTTGTTAAACGGTTTAATATGAACGGGCACAAAATAAAATTTGTAATTAAATCCGTACCTGACAATAGAGAACCAATTAGCTGGATTAAGGATGCTATACATCAAATAATCAACATTGCTGTGAAAGATGTGAATTCCAGGGATAAGATTGGATTAACATTTTGTGGAGAGAGCTTTGAACATCAAGGTCCTGCGTATCTCAGTTTTAGATACGCTCATGAACTAAAATTTAGCGACGTTTGGGATGTAATTTCTAATGTTTTCCAAAGTAATTCTGAAGGTAGTTATTTATAATACATTTTTGGCTTCATTTATTATAAACTATTTTTATTTTACGTCTACAGGTTTAAGCACAGACAGTTTTTGTTTAACAGTTACCCATGTTAAATTACCTGTTGGTAGAGGTAGAAGTAATAAATATTCAAATTTTGATGAGGAATGCCTAAAAAGGAGAGGAATAATAGCAATAAAAAATAGCGATAATTTATGTTTACCGCGTGCACTTGTTGTTTCAATAGCTAAAATTGAAAAATTTAATGATTATGAAAAAAATTCGAAAAAATAAACTTCAAACTTTAACAGCTTTAAAATTATTAGAAAAATCAAAAATAACAATTCCATCTGAAGGTTGCGGAATTCGTGAATTGAATCAATTTCAAAAATTTTTACACAAACACAAGATTGTTGTATATAAATATGGAACAAGGGGTGCAGAAATAATATTTGAAGTATTGAATAATGGGAAAAAAATTAACTTGTTATATCATAATAATCATTACAATGTAATAACCTCACTAACAGCTGCTTTTTGCACAGCATTTTATTGTGAAGAATGTCATATTCCGTATTCTAAGAAAAATGAACATAGATGTTCGAAAAGTTGCCCTTGCTGTCAAAACTCACCAGCTTGTTCACTTAATGTTAAAAATATTTTAGCAGTGTAATCGAACATTTCGTGATCAAACATGTTTTGAAAGCCATAAGGCTTCCAGTTCAAAAAATAGAAGCATCTGTGAAGAAATTAGAAAATGCAAATCTTGTTTTAAAGTTCATAAAAGCACTAGGACTCATATATGTGGAGAATATTTTTGTAAGATTTGCGATAATCATGTTCCTGAAAACCATAAATGCTTCATTCAGCAAGACAAAACAAAAGTAAATTTTGAAAATTGCATTTACGTATTTTATGATTTAGAAACAAGACAAGAAGAAATTAGCTCTACAAAAATAAAAGAACATGTTCCAAGTTTATGTGTGGCTCAGCTAAGATGCTTTAAATGTATTAACATTGTTTCTCTATACTTCTGTGGAAAATGTAAATTAAGAGAGAGATTAAGAGATTTTTAAAACGAAAAATGTGATAGAGGATTTCATGGAATTTATTTTAAAATTAAGAAAGGAATTCAAAAAGATTGTCATAATTGCTCATAATGGTCAGGCATTTGACCATCAGTTTATTCTGAATTATATACTCAATAAAACTGTACTTGAACCAAAGTTAATTATTCGAGGTACAAAAATTATTGTTATGATAATTGATAATATTAAATTTATAGATTCTATGAATTACTTTCCTATGGCCTTGGCAAAATTACCAAAAGCTTTTAATTTATCAATCAATTTGAAAAAGGGTTATTTTCCGCATCAATTTAATAAATTGGAAAATGAAAATTACATTGGCCCACTTCCAGCAATTAAATATTATAACTCTATCTAATACAATGAAAGCAGATGAGCGTAATGAATTTTTAATGTGGTATGAACAAAATAGACACTCAGAATTTAATATGGAGAAAGATATTTTAGAATACTGTATAAATGATGTTGAAATTCTAACTAAAGCATGTCTGGTTTTCAGAAAATTTTTTATAGAAGAATGTAATGTGGAACCATTTGTACAAGCAACAACAATAGCCTCAGCCTGTAATCTTGTATATAGAAGAAACTTTCTCAAATCGAATACTATAGGTATTATACCAAGAAAAGGATATAGGATGGTAGACAATCAGTCAAAAATTGCCATGGAATGGCTTATTTGGGAAAAAGATTTGAGAAAAATTGATTTGCAATGTGCATTTAATGGAAAAGAAAAACAAATTGGAAATGTTAAAGTCGATGGTTTTTGCGAAGAGGCTAAAGAAATATTTGAATTTTACGGGTGCTATTATCATGGACATCCAAAATGTTTAACACACCAGAGAGATATACCATTACTCGATAAGTCTGGCGATACTTTGAATGGACGATATGAAAAAACATTAATGAGATCAAAGTTTATAAAATCATGTGAGTATAAAGTTATTGAGATGTGGGAATGTGAATTCCGAGAGCTAATGAGACACAATGAAAATATGAGATATTTAGAAAATCATTCATTAATTAATTTAGCTCCTTTAAATCCCCGTGATGCATTTTATGGCGGAAGAACCGGAAATACTTACACATATTATAAATGTGAACAAGGAGCAAAAATTAAATACATAGATGTATGTTCCTTATATCCATATGTTTGCAAACGAGGGAAATTTCCCATAAGTCATCCTAAGATTTATGTTGGAGAAGATGTCTGCTCAAAGTTAAACATAATGACAATTGACGGTATTATTAAATGCAAAATCTTACCTCCCACAAATCTGTTACACCCCGTGGTACCTGCAAAACAAAATAATAAATTGATGTTCTCACTATGTAACACTTGTAGTGAAAAAAAATATCAAGGAAAATACTGTCAACATACAGACGATGAAAGATATTAGAAGGAATAAGGACCTTTTAAACTTTACGAGTTAATAACAAAAACCCTCTGTAGAAGTATGTCATATATTTCCAGTAAATGAAGAAAACATAGTGGCTAGCTGGAAGTATAAAGAAGAAGCAGCAACTTCTTTATCTGCTGTCAACGTAAGTATCGCTGCTTATACAACAACACATGCTCGTCTTCAACTTTATAGTTATCTAGAGAAGCTAGATAGTGGAGTATTATATTGTGACACCAATTCGGTGTTGTATATTAGTCGAGAAGGAGAATATGAACCACAAACAGGAGAATTTATAGGAGACATGACAGATGAATTAGAGTGTTATGGTATAGGGAGTTATATTACACAATTTGTAAGTGGTGGTCCCAAGAACTACGCCTACAAAATTTACTATACAAAAGATAATACCGAAAAAATTGTTTGTAAAGTTAAAGGATTCTCTTTTAGTAGTTAGTTATGAAGCTTCACTAAAAATTAATTTTAATAACATAAAGGAAGCAGTTTTAAATTCATTGAATAGTACAGACACATACGTCATTTCAGAAAATATTCGTCGAAATAAAAATCACGATGTACTTATGATTCTTGAAATAAAAAAATATCAACCAAAATCGTAAAAACGAAAATTTAATGAAAATGTTAGTTTTTTACCGTATGGATATAATAGGAAAAAATCACGTGTTGATAAGTAAATCATTCAAATTTGTTTACATATTAATTTAAAATTTTTAAAATCTTAACATCTGGTTATCGCAAAAAATTGTTCAACTTAGATTTAAATAAAAATATAATAATAAAAAATTTAATAAAACATTTTTAACATGAAAATAAAAATGTCTTTTATTTTTATCTTATGTTTACAAAATAGGTACCAAAAGCAATTAACTTCTTTTTGATTTTTATTATTTTTTATTTTTTCATTTCTTACAGCATAGAATGGAACGTAATAATAACAAAACAAAGTAAAATCGAAGATTTCAGGTTATTTTCTCAATCTTCTTATAGAACAGAAAAAAGAAATCCTACATAACAAATGCATCTATAATTATATAATTTTTTTCTTTCTTTTGTTTTTATTTTTACTTTTTTATTACATTCATAAATTTTAACATTCTTTAAAAGAATCAAACTAGTTTTAACAATTTATTTTACACCAGGTAAACAGAAATTAGAAGAATGCAAGATATTTTTTAAGTTCATATGTACTTAGAACAAAATATAGAGAAACAACTCATATCCTAAAATAGGTAACATATTTTTCTTATTTTTATTTTTTTTTATTTTGCAGCTTTAAAACTATAATAACAACTTACAACAATTATTGATCTTCTTTAATAAACAAAAATACACTTTGTACCTACTTCTTGTTTACGTTTTGTTTTTATTTTTATTATTTACATCTTGGTATTCAAAAGTACCTATGAATATTTTTCTTATTAAATAATAAAAACAAGTGTTTTTCGTTTCTTTTATATCTCCTTCTACGTATGTAGGGATATTTTATTAAGCATGCGATTTTGCGCAATTTAAAAAAATAAACTTGATTTGACCTGAAAAAAATCATCTTTCTATTAGTATGATATCCTATTACAAAGTATCAAACTATCAACTTATAAATTAACAACCCACGCTTATAACCTAAACTTGTCCAGTTCATTAACCTTGCCTAACAACTTCTACAGTACCAACAACCTTCATTCCCTACTATACAACCACTTGCAACTTATAAGTTAACAACCCATGCTTATAACCTAAATCAAAACAAACAAAACAAGTTTTTGACATACTAACCTATTTTTTTTTATTTAATTACAATCAAAATATAGGTCAGTGGGCGTGGTCTTCGGTGCGATATGGCATGATTTTTTCCCATCTCCAAGTGCAGGATTACCTACTACTATTTTCACACCAAACAAAAACAAATTATGAAAATATATTAATTTATTTACTTACAAAAAAATTGGTCAACTAGAAATAATTTTTTGTCAATTAAAAACTTTCGATTTATAAATTTTAATTATACTTTCTAAAAACATTACTTATTGACATAAAAGTAGCCGCATCTAGTCTTTCTAACTAGAGTCTTTCTAACGGTGTAATAATAAATACAGGATGCCTTAAAATTTTCAACTTTTTCAAGAAATTCTGGGAAAAAAAAATTTTTATAGCCAAATTTTGTGTTTTGAACTGCAATGTCTCTGAAACAGTAACATCGATTGAAATGAAGGAAGATTCGTGTTAAAGTTTGGAGAAATTCCTACAATTTCCTATCTAAATCGATTGTATATAATAATGTAGACAAAATATATAACGGCTTTAGTAAAATACTGCAAAATGGTAGGCAAATTTTGAAATAACCAATTTGACCTTTAAATGATCTTTCCGCAACCAATGCCATATATGTGTATTCGGACACATGATGTTATACAGTAGCGTTACATAATGACGCCATTACGTAATTCTTTTTCGCCTATATGGAAGTATACCTTTTTTTTGGTTGTAGTAAATATAAATAAGAAAAAAATACATAAAGCTAAATGTGTATAAAGGGTCTTACAAATTGAGGTTTCAAAAGTAGGCGCCTGTGTAACACACTTCAAACATTGAACGCACCCATATTATATATCATTTTGACAGTTGAAGATTTGTCATTTATAAAAATGGAGTCGTATACAATACAACAACGTGTTGAAACTTGAAATTATTGAATTATTTTATGAAAATGGTCTTAATCGACATAATCGTCCAACTGAGCAACAAATTTGTAATATTGTGCGAAAATTTCAAGAAACTGGTGCAGTACAAGATCGAGAAAGACATCAGTATGCTCGAGCTGGTCGTTCACAAGAAAATATTGGTGTTATGAGTGATAGTGTTACAGCTGACCCCACCATGTCAATTTCCCGACGTTCACAAAAATTGGGACTTTCTGAATCAACTGTATGGCAAATTATGCACAAAGATTTAGCGTTGAAGATCTACAAAGTTCAATTGACACAAGAATTGCTGCTACAAGATCATTCCATGGGTCGGGACTTTGCCAATTGGATACTTGAGCAGAACGACGATTTTTCAAAAAAAATAATCTTTTCGGACGAAGCGAAGGACTTTTTTCGAATTTTGAGTTTAGTGGCTACGTTAATAAACAAAACTGCTGTATTTGGGGAGGAGAAAACCCTCGCGTGATCCAAGAGAAGTCAACGCATTCACAAAGAGTCACTGTTTGGTGTGCATTGTGGTCTGCTGGTGTGATTGGTCCGTACCTTTTCGAAAATGATGCTGGAAAAGCCATAACCATTAACGGTACCAGATATCGCGACATGATCACAATTTTTTTATGGCCAAAATTGGAAAATATTGATTCTGAGGACATGTGGTTTCACAAGATGCGAGTACGGCCAGAGGATTGCTGCAATTACTGCATACAAAGTTTCCAGACGATGTTATTTCCAGACTCGGTGACGTGAATTGGCCTTCAAGATCCTGCGATTTGATACAGTTAGACTTCTTTTTCTGGGGCTATGTGAAATGACAGGTCTACAAAGGTAATTCTCGAAACGTTGAAGCATTGAAAGCAGAAATTAATTGAGTTATTGGTGAGATAGAGCCGCAACTATGCCAGAATGTGACCGAAAATTTTGATAAAAGAATCAGGTATTGTAGAGACGCAAAAGGTGGTCACATGGGAGATATCATTTTCAGAGTATAAATGGCAAACATTGTACTTCAAAAATAAATAAGAACTTTTCCAATTTCAATTCAAATTCTATATCTTTTAATTATTTACTTTTAAAAACTCAATTTGAAAAACCTTTTGCTATATTTATGTATATACTTTGGCTCATGTTTGATTGTAGCATTTATACATACATCAATTGACATACAAACAAAAAAAAACAATAAAAATAAAACAAAATAAGCTCAATTTGATTTTACTAGATATACCAAAAATACGGTCATCTTTTTACGGGAAATCCCAAATAGGATCTTGCGCTGATTTCAAATCAAAAAAATTGACTACCATTTTTTGTTCTACCTGAATACTCTGTGTATATGATTTCTTTATGGTATAATTTTACTTGACATTTTCGATTCATCGTATACGTTTATGTTTTATCAAATTGTTAAATATTTTATAAATTTTTCGACTAAGTTCTGAACTAAATTGTTTAAAATTGTTTTATATGCAAAAAAATCTGTGCAAGCAGGATTGAAAACATCCACGGTGGAAATATTAAATAAAAAAAAAATTAAATATAGTAAACCATGGATTGACGGAGAGTGTATACAATTAATTAAAACTAAAAATTACTGACACAGAAAACATATACAAAATATCAATAACGCGTACATCAAAGAAATGTACCATTATTGGCTAAACAAACTTACGTTAACAAAAAGATTTAAACGCAAAAATTATGATATAAAAAAATTTAATAATTGTCAAGGAAACAGCTACAGATGGGTTAAGCAATATTAGAGATAATGAATTCTTCAACCAAAATGACACATCTGAAGAAAAAATAAATAAAATAAACGAATTCAATAATTTCTACTGTAATATAGGAAAGAATATGGCAAAAAATTACAACACTATCTACGTGCCTAAATCTCGAACTGAATGCAGATTAAAGTTAAAAGAAATAAGCGAGGAAAAAACTTCTCTCCTCATAGATAGCATATCTACGAGCAATAGTTCGGGTATAGATGGTATAAAAACGTCCATATTAAAAAACTGTAAAAATGAGTTAATAAAACCAATAACCAAACTGATTGATACGTCAATTTATCAATATAATTTTCCGAGTTTACTAAAAATTAATAAAATCGTCCCAATTTATAAAATATCTGGCAAAAAAAACAACCCAAACAACTTCAGACCGATTTCTATCTCCTCAGTATTCAGCAAAGTAATTGAAACTTATGTTAATAATCAACTTACTCAATATCTTCAAGACAATATGTTAATAAGCAAAATACAATATGGATTTACGAAAAATTCGAACACTTGCACCGCATTGTTTGATGTCATATCTTATGTCCAGAACACAGTTAGCACAGGAAGAAAAGTAGCACTAGTATTTTTTGACCTAAGTAAGGCGTTTGACTAAATTGATAGAGAAATCATGCTAAGAATACTATTCGAATGCGGCGTAAGGAATAAAGAATATAAGTGGTTCGAAAGCTACCTTAGTGAAAGACAACAATATGCAACGTGTGATGATGTTAAAAGTGAAATAGGTCATATTGATTATAGAGTAATTCGGGGAAGCTCTTTGGGGCCAGCTTTGTTTTCTTGTTATGTAAGCAGTTTCTCGAGTCTGAATCTGATAGGTAAAGCCTTCATGTATGCGGATGATCTTGTTGTAGTTTATGCAGAAAACAACCATTATGAACTGGAGTGGAAAATAAACAAGGCCATGAAAATAATACATAACTGGATGTCGATGCACAAACTAACAGTTAATGTAAGTAAGACCAAATACATGTTAGTTAAATGTAAAGATGTTAACATACCTATTTATTACAATAAAGCTCATATCGAAAAGGTGCAAAAATATAAGTGTTTTGGAATTTTGGTAGATTCTGAGCTAAACTGGAATCACCACATAAATGAACTTATTCGTAAAACAAGAAGAATAGCTGGGCTCTTCAGAAAACTTGGAAAAAGACTACCACAGAAAATTAAAATGTCAATATACTATAGTATGTTTCATAGCACGTTGACGTATGGAATTGGTATATGGGGTAACACGTTCATTAAAAATATCAATAGTCTACAAATAATACAAAATAAAGCAATTAAAAATCTTTTTGAACTCGAAACTCGAACATCCTCCAACTATATCCATAAAAGCTACAATATATTAAAAGAAAAAGATTTTAAAGAACTAAGCCAAATTATGCACATTCACAATATCATAAACCAGAATATCAAAACAAATACCAAAATAGTTCCAAACAATGAAGTACACATATATAATATAAGAGGAAACAATCAACTGACATATGAGACGGGAACAAATTAGAATGGGATTGAACCTATCTTGAATTCAGGTATCAGACTATTTAACAACATACCATTAAGTATACAAAACTTATGCAGAAATCAATTTAAAAAACAATGTAAACAGTTATATATTTCAAAATATTAACAAATTAGTTTGTTCTGTTTTCCTATTTTTTTTATTTTTTTTTTCAACTTTGAACTTAAAGTACTAAATAATTTTATTATGTTTATAACTTAAAATAACATCTCGTTCTTTCTTTTTTATTTTATTTTCTGTTTTGTTTTTTTTTGCTTTTGTTTTTTGTTAATTACAAGATTAAAATATAATATCTAGATTTAAGCCTATTTTAATATTATTATTGCACTGATTTGAATTTAAGTGAATTTAAAAAAAAAAAAATGTATACACTCTGTACGAGCTTCACAGAGCTCTTTTTGAGAAATGAATAAATAAATAAAAAAAAAAAAAAAGCGCACTAGGACATCAAAGTAATACTAGCGTTTTTATGAAAAATAATGACAAATTCGTTGGCTCTACCAGAAACACCTACATTACCAAACTCAATATAGGAAATATAGAAATAGAATATAGAAAATATATGTGGTATCTTGGTAAACCGCTTTGAGAAGGTGGATAGGGTAGAAAAAGAATACGAATTTTTTTATTTTTCTAAATGTTTTATTTTGTTTTACACATTGTTTTTATAGTGGGAGTCGGGAATCAAAACTACCTACTCCGACTCCGACTGTTCAATATAACAAATTTTACATAATGTTAGCCTTATAAAACTGTATACTTAATATACCACACAGTAAACCTAAAAACCTTAGAGCCTGTAATACTTATATAAAGAAAATAAAATATAATTTAAATAATTTAAATTGAAATTGAAGTTTTATTATGTATGTATTTTAATTGGCAATACAAAATAAATAGTAAATTATTTAATTCATTCTTATAATACTCCTCATTCAACACAAAACAAAAAAACAAAGTAACATAAAACTGTTTCAAAATAATAAACTCTTAATTAATATATATCATTTTTACATTTCATTTTTTAAGAAGAGAACTGCTTCAGCCAAATCGCTTTTCATAGATTTAACTATTTTTAAAGCTGAAAATAACCTTTCAACGCTGACTTGTATTGGCGCCATTGCTGTTACAGATCTAGCCACATCACGAATTATTTCTGGGTATATAGCAATAGCGTCTTGCACATCTAATTTGGATGTTATATCATATTTTGCTCTGAAAAATACTTGTTTAAATTTCACTTTTTCTATTTTTGGTTTTTGTTGTTTCTCCGCCTACGTCTATTTCAACGTCTACGCTTTAATTTTAACTCTTCTTCTCTTCTATCCAAATAGTTTTCAAAATTTATATCATCATTACTGGAAGTAGAGCAAAATGGTTGAGGTTGCTGAAACCTTCCAATTTCAACGCGCCTTTAAATTTTGAGTTTGAATTGCGATCTCAAAAAATATTTTTTTAGCTTTAGAAATTGGACCGCTATTTAATAAAACACGGCTTATTGGATCAACATAAATTGCAGCTAGTAGGATATTGTTATTTAACAATTGAACCTCTTTATACGTAAAGATATATATATATATAAAGCTTCTTTATGATGATAGCATACATTATTGAAAATTTATTAAATGCAATCAAATAATTATGTACATATATAGTACAACCCAGCTAAACCCAAAGGGAAAGGCTGCATCTATTCTTATTGTATGGGCATGGGAATACATAAGCAAATAAATAAATATATGTAGAAAACTACATAATATTACGATTGTGTGATTTTATTACAAAATAACTTAGTATAGAATGTACCTAAGTAAGTTGTAATAAAATATTATTTTTAGAAATGGATAAATTAAATATTAAATAATTGATATTTCGCAGAACCTTAACTTTATTTTTATATAAAATTTTTTAACGAATAAAAGCGATTTAATTAAACACAAAATATTATTAAATTTTTAGAAGACGTTGTCGGCTTATTTTGTATACGACTCCGACTCCGACTCTAACCTAACAAAAATGAAGCCAACTCCCACTCTTCAGCCCTGTTTTAGACAGAGAATTTTGCATACAGCGATATATTGTCATCCAGACAATGTAGAAAAAATAATGTCGACTGCAGCATTATTACCCAATTTTTTAATTTTGAGGAAGGATGAAATGTACTTCAATGAAAATACGGTTAACAGAGATGTGAATGGTGTTTTTAAACCAAGTTCATGGCGTAATGCGCAAAATTAACAAGCAAACTCAAGATCAAATTTATTCAACAGGATCTGTGAGTCTGCATTTTCTTTAAAAAATTGAAGAAATAAATTAAAAAATTATTTGTTTAGATTATAAGTTTTATATGGGGGCTTCGGTCGTCTAGTGGATAAGAGTGTATAAAATACACTGTAAACACCGAGGGAGTCTGGGTTCAAATCCCACACACGTCGTAAGATATCCCTTACGATATTTACAGTCACGCCTGAACAGTTTTTGAACACAACAGCCAAAAGTTTTCGGTCCATGATAAGTTTTAATATTTTTTTTATATTTTTCCGAACCATCATTTGCATTACTAATATCTCCTTCATCTTCTTCTGGAAAATATGAACTTAATTTTTCACTTTTGTTTTCACTTTTTTCCATTTTCCTTTTTTTGTGGAGTCATTTGTTTTTATAGAAAACTCATTAGCTTCACAATATAATAAACGGGTTGGTTTAAACCCTTTTCGTAATCTTGTGGAATCATTAGTGCCATAGCTATTCCTGAAGCAATCTGACGAGAAATGTTTTCTATATATATAATTTTGTTTCTTCCGTATGTCTTGTCGTCCTATAATTTGCGCCCAGTCGTAAAATTTTTGAGTTCAAAATTTTGAAAAAATAACAAAATTTTCATTTATGGAACTAGACATACAACCAGGAACAGTACATTTTTTTATTCTGTTCATAATAATAATTCACTTTTTTAACACTTTATCACAAATAGTTTACTTTAATACGTTTTATACTCAATTTTTTTTTATAAAATTATTAGTATTTATAATTAAATATATGTACCCAATATAAATATTAATATATTATAATATTAAAATTATATTATAACAAATTTTATTTATTACTATGTGGTTTATATTTAAAATACGAAACTTACATAGCAAATACATACAAAACATTTCTCGTTTTAGTTTACTTCAATTCAAACGACGAATTTTTGTTCAGTTAATCGTTCAAAATAACAAATTTGTATATACTTTTTAGCTTATTTTTTTTTTATAAACATACATTTATTTGTATTATCTGCTATTACAATTTGTCTGTATATCATTTTGTACACATCTATAAAAGACTAAGAATTTGTTCTAAGAAATGTATAAAATGATTGAAATGAACAAAAAACATTCAAAATTTTAAAAAACAACAACAATATTTTTTTATTGTTGTTTTTATTTTTATTTGGGTGTTTAAAAATTAGAAAAAAAAACTTGTAAACTGGTATACTCAATATTAATAATATAACAATATTATAAATATAAATGAAACATACATAAAAGGTTTGATAATGTGATAAAATATTTGATAAATATTGATTATTTTTGTTCCTGCTAGATGTAGACAGGGATATTAATTTTACAAGCACTTTTTAACTTTCATTACAAATTATTCATTTTTTTTGTATGATTTACGCTAGTGCAAAGTTGTAATTAATCTTTTTGTTAAGTTTTTTTCATATTGCCATTTACCAGTAACATCTATTATATAGGTATAATATATAAATTTGTATTTTAGAAGTTGCAAAAAATAAAAATTTTAGATTTGTCCAAATTGGAGAGAATATGAGAGCTGAATTTCGTGCAGAAAAAGTAAATTTAATGCAAAAATATTTAATTCATGTAAAAATTTTTAATTTTTTTTTTTAATTTTTATTTTAAACAATTTATTTTTTTGGATACATATATGCTTAAATTTTTTTTATTTGCTTTTTTTATTTATATAACATGTATGTCGATAAAATTATTAATTGTTATACAATTTTAGTTAAACTAGTTTTATTTAAAAAGCTTCATAAAAAAGTATAAAATAAAGGAATCTTTATATATTTAAAGGAAAACTTGTTTTTGTTATTTAATTTGTACACTTATAAGATTGAAATATATCCTTCTATAGTTTATTAATGCATAGGATTCTACATGCCATCAAAGTCATGCATT
>OX352772.1:139755243-139760243 GCA_947095535.1 Poecilobothrus nobilitatus | reverse complement strand
ATCATTATCATTATCATTATCATTATCATTATCATTATCATTATCATTATCATTATCATTATCATTATCATTATCATTATCATTATCATTATCATTATCATTATCATTATCATTATCATTATCATTATCATTATCATTATCATTATCATTATCATTATCATTATCATTATCATTATCATTATCATTATCATTATCATTATCATTATCATTATCATTATCATTATCATTATCATTATCATTATCATTATCATTATCATTATCATTATCATTATCATTATCATTATCATTATCATTATCATTATCATTATCATTATCATTATCATTATCATTATCATTATCATTATCATTATCATTATCATTATCATTATCATTATCATTATCATTATCATTATCATTATCATTATCATTATCATTATCATTATCATTATCATTATCATTATCATTATCATTATCATTATCATTATCATTATCATTATCATTATCATTATCATTATCATTATCATTATCATTATCATTATCATTATCATTATCATTATCATTATCATTATCATTATCATTATCATTATCATTATCATTATCATTATCATTATCATTATCATTATCATTATCATTATCATTATCATTATCATTATCATTATCATTATCATTATCATTATCATTATCATTATCATTATCATTATCATTATCATTATCATTATCATTATCATTATCATTATCATTATCATTATCATTATCATTATCATTATCATTATCATTATCATTATCATTATCATTATCATTATCATTATCATTATCATTATCATTATCATTATCATTATCATTATCATTATCATTATCATTATCATTATCATTATCATTATCATTATCATTATCATTATCATTATCATTATCATTATCATTATCATTATCATTATCATTATCATTATCATTATCATTATCATTATCATTATCATTATCATTATCATTATCATTATCATTATCATTATCATTATCATTATCATTATCATTATCATTATCATTATCATTATCATTATCATTATCATTATCATTATCATTATCATTATCATTATCATTATCATTATCATTATCATTATCATTATCATTATCATTATCATTATCATTATCATTATCATTATCATTATCATTATCATTATCATTATCATTATCATTATCATTATCATTATCATTATCATTATCATTATCATTATCATTATCATTATCATTATCATTATCATTATCATTATCATTATCATTATCATTATCATTATCATTATCATTATCATTATCATTATCATTATCATTATCATTATCATTATCATTATCATTATCATTATCATTATCATTATCATTATCATTATCATTATCATTATCATTATCATTATCATTATCATTATCATTATCATTATCATTATCATTATCATTATCATTATCATTATCATTATCATTATCATTATCATTATCATTATCATTATCATTATCATTATCATTATCATTATCATTATCATTATCATTATCATTATCATTATCATTATCATTATCATTATCATTATCATTATCATTATCATTATCATTATCATTATCATTATCATTATCATTATCATTATCATTATCATTATCATTATCATTATCATTATCATTATCATTCTCATTCTCATTCTCATTCTCATTCTCATTCTCATTCTCATTCTCATCTCATTCTCATTCTCATTCTCATTCTCATTCTCATTCTCATTCTCATTCTCATTCTCATTCTCATTCTCATTCTCATTCTCATTCTCATTCTCATTCTCATTCTCATTCTCATTCTCATTCTCATTCTCATTCTCATTCTCATTCTCATTCTCATTCTCATTCTCATTCTCATTCTCATTCTCATTCTCATTCTCATTCTCATTCTCATTCTCATTCTCATTCTCATTCTCATTCTCATTCTCATTCTCATTTCTCATTCTCATTCTCATTCTCATTCTCATTCTCATTCTCATTCTCATTCTCATTCTCATTCTCATTCTCATTCTCATTCTCATTCTCATTCTCATTCTCATTCTCATTCTCATTCTCATTCTCATTCTCATTCTCATTCTCATTCTCATTCTCATTCTCATTCTCATTCTCATTCTCATTCTCATTCTCATTCTCATTCTCATTCTCATTCTCATTCTCATTCTCATTCTCATTCTCATTCTCATTCTCATTCTCATTCTCATTCTCATTCTCATTCTCATTCTCATTCTCATTCTCATTCTCATTCTCATTCTCATTCTCATTCTCATTCTCATTCTCATTCTCATTCTCATTCTCATTCTCATTCTCATTCTCATTATCATTATCATTATCATTATCATTATCATTATCATTATCATTATCATTATCATTATCATTATCATTATCATTATCATTATCATTATCATTATCATTATCATTATCATTATCATTATCATTATCATTATCATTATCATTATCATTATCATTATCATTATCATTATCATTATCATTATCATTATCATTATCATTATCATTATCATTATCATTATCATTATCATTATCATTATCATTATCATTATCATTATCATTATCATTATCATTATCATTATCATTATCATTATCATTATCATTATCATTATCATTATCATTATCATTATCATTATCATTATCATTATCATTATCATTATCATTATCATTATCATTATCATTATCATTATCATTATCATTATCATTATCATTATCATTATCATTATCATTATCATTATCATTATCATTATCATTATCATTATCATTATCATTATCATTATCATTATCATTATCATTATCATTATCATTATCATTATCATTATCATTATCATTATCATTATCATTATCATTATCATTATCATTATCATTATCATTATCATTATCATTATCATTATCATTATCATTATCATTATCATTATCATTATCATTATCATTATCATTATCATTATCATTATCATTATCATTATCATTATCATTATCATTATCATTATCATTATCATTATCATTATCATTATCATTATCATTATCATTATCATTATCATTATCATTATCATTATCATTATCATTATCATTATCATTATCATTATCATTATCATTATCATTATCATTATCATTATCATTATCATTATCATTATCATTATCATTATCATTATCATTATCATTATCATTATCATTATCATTATCATTATCATTATCATTATCATTATCATTATCATTATCATTATCATTATCATTATCATTATCATTATCATTATCATTATCATTATCATTATCATTATCATTATCATTATCATTATCATTATCATTATCATTATCATTATCATTATCATTATCATTATCATTATCATTATCATTATCATTATCATTATCATTATCATTATCATTATCATTATCATTATCATTATCATTATCATTATCATTATCATTATCATTATCATTATCATTATCATTATCATTATCATTATCATTATCATTATCATTATCATTATCATTATCATTATCATTATCATTATCATTATCATTATCATTATCATTATCATTATCATTATCATTATCATTATCATTATCATTATCATTATCATTATCATTATCATTATCATTATCATTATCATTATCATTATCATTATCATTATCATTATCATTATCATTATCATTATCATTATCATTATCATTATCATTATCATTATCATTATCATTATCATTATCATTATCATTATCATTATCATTATCATTATCATTATCATTATCATTATCATTATCATTATCATTATCATTATCATTATCATTATCATTATCATTATCATTATCATTATCATTATCATTATCATTATCATTATCATTATCATTATCATTATCATTATCATTATCATTATCATTATCATTATCATTATCATTATCATTATCATTATCATTATCATTATCATTATCATTATCATTATCATTATCATTATCATTATCATTATCATTATCATTATCATTATCATTATCATTATCATTATCATTATCATTATCATTATCATTATCATTATCATTATCATTATCATTATCATTATCATTATCATTATCATTATCATTATCATTATCATTATCATTATCATTATCATTATCATTATCATTATCATTATCATTATCATTATCATTATCATTATCATTATCATTATCATTATCATTATCATTATCATTATCATTATCATTATCATTATCATTATCATTATCATTATCATTATCATTATCATTATCATTATCATTATCATTATCATTATCATTATCATTATCATTATCATTATCATTATCATTATCATTATCATTATCATTATCATTATCATTATCATTATCATTATCATTATCATTATCATTATCATTATCATTATCATTATCATTATCATTATCATTATCATTATCATTATCATTATCATTATCATTATCATTATCATTATCATTATCATTATCATTATCATTATCATTATCATTATCATTATCATTATCATTATCATTATCATTATCATTATCATTATCATTATCATTATCATTATCATTATCATTATCATTATCATTATCATTATCATTATCATTATCATTATCATTATCATTATCATTATCATTATCATTATCATTATCATTATCATTATCATTATCATTATCATTATCATTATCATTATCATTATCATTATCATTATCATTATCATTATCATTATCATTATCATTATCATTATCATTATCATTATCATTATCATTATCATTATCATTATCATTATCATTATCATTATCATTATCATTATCATTATCATTATCATTATCATTATCATTATCATTATCATTATCATTATCATTATCATTATCATTATCATTATCATTATCATTATCATTATCATTATCATTATCATTATCATTATCATTATCATTATCATTATCATTATCATTATCATTATCATTATCATTATCATTATCATTATCATTATCATTATCATTATCATTATCATTATCATTAT
>OX352772.1:139504626-139755043 GCA_947095535.1 Poecilobothrus nobilitatus | reverse complement strand
AGAAAGACAAGTGAAGAAACTAGGTATGATAAATTACGAGAGAAAAACCTGGATATCGGACAACACATGCTATATGATCATGAAAAGAAGAGATATAAGAAAGAAACTCCTTACCAATAACAACACCAGTTTAAAAGAGGAACATAAAAATATTTGCAAAAAATTCAAATTAGCAGCAAGAAAATATAAAAGAAACTACTATAATATTCACGTTAAACTGAGTGGACGTGTTTTTTTTTTTATTTACTTATTTAATTACTTTCATAATTTGGGTAAAATTCTTTTATTAATAATTTAAAGAAAAGAAAAAAAATTAAAATCCAATATAACTAAGTCAACTTTTATTTTACTTTAACTTTGAAATACATGTTATAAAAAGTGCTTAGTTATATAAAAATTATAATACAAAAATATTAAATAATCTAAAGTAAATTTACATTAAAAAAAATAATAATGAATGCAAATATTAATAAATGCGATAGTCCAATTTGTACTGTTTTTGATGCAAAAACTGGACTCGTAACTTGCAACAGTTTTTGCAAAAAGCGCTTTCATGGGATCTGCTTAAGTGCTTCTAGAGGATGGCATTCTTCGTTTTTTGCCCAATACTTTGTATGTGAAACTTGGTTGAACTACCATTCAAGTATTAATTTGCTGTTTGATGAGGTTAAAACATCTCTAAAAAACTATAAAGATGAATACTCAGGACTAGCAGCGAAATGCCATGAAGCTGTCAAAACCAATTCAGCATGTTTTAACGAAATAGCCAAGGAATATGAGTTACTTAATGTGTCGTTTAGCAGATTAGCAGAAAGACATGATCAGATCAGATGCTGCAGAACCTTACTATTATAAAAAATGAGATCTTTTCAAAACTTCTTGACAGTACTCAAGAATACACTTATACACTTACTTATTTGTTTTTTTTTAAATCTTCAGCATAGTTAATTTTGCCTTTTTTGACTTCTTAATAATTTTTACATGTACTTAATTTAATATTCAGATTATTAACTTTTGTTGTTACATATTTCATTTGCTAATTCCATCTTTAGTTAGTTACCCCACAATCAAATTATGCTCCTGGAATATGTATTTGCATTATCTTTCGCCTCTTGTTCTTTTTTGAACAACAGATTGATAGTACTTATTGTTCATGTTTATGCAATTTAATTTTTTTTTTTTTTTTTTTATTTTAATTAAATTTATATATTTACTATTAGGATTAATAAAAGTTATTGTAAAAATTTTTTCTTTTTAATAATATTTTAATTGTATATTCATGAAAATAAATGAAAATATATATACATTGGGATTTGGTCAAAGGAGTTGAAGAGATCGTTCAATAGTAAACTGCAGGAATTACTTAATTCTATGGGTACCAGCGTATCAAATAATATTGAACAGCTGAATGATGAAATATGTTCATTAAAGAAAGACGTAAGTAATCTGTGTATCAAAGTCGATGCAAGTCTCGACACATCCTTCGTTATATATAAGTACAATCAAACTTATATTAACAAAAACTCTGAAGAAGCTTGGTCTCAAACTGAAGAGCCAATAAGTTACAATTCTTTTATAAAAGCAACTACTACTTCTTGGTCAAAGAAATCGGTAGTTAGCTCAGTAGATGCGGTAGTTGATCCTTTGATAACTCCACCTGACTCACATGCTGTGAGTGCTGCTGCTGCACCAGTTGTGAATTCTTTGCCGAGCTCATTCGTAAATACTATTAATGACATTTCATTACAAAATGAATTAGCTAATGCGGAGACCTCCAATTAAAGGCCGACTTCACCGTCTTCACCATCATATGCTGAGATGGACAACTCATTACAAAATGAATCAACAAATGGGGTGACTTCTGATCAATTGCCCACTTTGTCCATGGCGACAAAAATCAAAACACCTGAGAACGTTGCTCTATATTTCCCCAAACTTCCAGCTTCTTCAACAGTAAGTAGTCTCAATAATAAAGGGTTTTCCAATTTGAGTGATATGATTTCTTTAAAAAAAAAAAACACACTAATTGTTAAGGAAATTCAAATGTTTTTTATTTAATGTGAAGTACAATCATCTGACTCATGGCGCAGTGGTTAAGTCGCCAACCTTTCAATCGAAGGGTCTTGGGTTCAAACTCCGGTCAGGTCATAAATAAAAAACATGTAGTACTTTTATATCGTAATAATGTATATCGTATAATTAATAGTAGTAATAATAACATTAATAATATTAATAATAATAATAATAATAGTAATAATAATAATAATAGCTGCTACAGTGGAGCTATCTTTGGTTATATCATGCAAGTAAGGCGTTATATACTGCTGCATGTTGTAATTCACGAATGGCGCTGACTCTGTAGTAAAATAATAACAATAATAATAATAGTAATAATAATAATAATAATAATAGTAATAATAATTATAATAGTAATAGTAATAAAATAATAACTATAATAATATTAATAATAATAGTAATAATAATATCTGCTACAGTAGAGCCATCTTTGGTTATATCATGCAAGTAAGGTGTTATATACTGCTGCATGTTGTAATCCACTGATGGCGCTGACTCTGTAGTAAAATAATAATAATATTAATAAGAATATTAATACCAATAATAACAGCCGCTACAGTGACAGTGGGGGTTGCCTTCAATAATTACCTCATGTAGTAATATATATACTACTACTACATGTTGTAACTGTTGTGACGGCTTTAGTCACTGTTAGCAAAATAATAATAATAGGCGGATTCAGTGTTTCCTTACAGTCCCACTCCCAATGTTTCAGTATCCATAATCAATGTTTCGGTATCCATTTTCCTATCCTTTCCTATCCCTACTCCCTAGTCAATATACTGCGTTCGCAGGTAAGGGTTTCATTCTACTATATTGGCTTAAGGGGGAGGTGGATTTAGTCAGTAAGAATCTGACACTACCAAGGGGAAATTCTTGCTGTCTTTGAAAGATTCCCACCTCCCTTAGGAAAAAAAAAAAAAATGATTACAATTAAGTTTTGAATAAAACGTCATTCAAATGGCCTTCACGCCTTCTTTTGCAGGAACGAATTCGATAAACCCCATTTTCGAGCACTTTTTCCACTAAATGAAGTCGTCTGTCATGAATAGCACGTTCAATATTGACTTCTAAAGCTTGAAGAGAGTCTGGTTTATTGCTAAAGACCAATGACTTCAAATAACCCCACAAGAAATAGTCTAATACTCTGGAGCCAGATGTTGTCAATATCAACTTCTTCTTCCAATTTCGAACCGATGATTCCACCAGACCAAACCACACCAAATGTAATGGTTGTTCATGAATAATTTGTGGATTCTTCGCACCAGAATCGACAGTTTTGTTTATTTACCGCACCTCTCAGATGATAGTGAGCCTCATAGGAGAAGATGATTTTCTTAAAAAAATTGAATAGTTTGTAAACGTTGAAATTGAATAATTTGTAAACGTTGTTCTTGCGTATATCTCTCCATGATGAAATTGTAAACATTACTGAATACAATGAAAAAAAAAGACAGATCATGACATACTGCAAATGGCCGAAACGTCTCTTAGAAATCATATGACTCAAATTGGTAAACCCTATAAATTAAAACGTAAATTTAATTGTAATAATGTTAACATAGTTGATATTACTCCTAAGAATTTAAAATACAAACCAAAATACAAATTCTTTAAAGTTACTGTACCAAAATCCAAAGTCAATGATATACTAGCTCACAAGTTTTAGAAAAAAGATATTATAGTTCAGATTTTCAAAGATATTAATAATTCTAAAAATAATAACACTGACTCTACACTACACAACAATTAAGACATAAAAGATAATAAAAAATTAATGAATCACTCCAATAACATTAATCTATCGACCCGTCTAAAATCATTTCACAACAAGTCAGACAATAAAGATAATGAAAAGTTAATGAATCATTCCATAATACTCCATAAACACTAATCTGTCGGGAACAAGCTCGTCAAATAATAATAATAATAGTAATAATAATAATAATAATAATAATATTAATAATAATTAATATAAATATTTGTCCAGAAAAATGATGTGTAACAAACGCATTCAATTTAAAGTGTTGTGATGGATGTGTTATAGAAATTTTTATAGAATTTTTATAGAACTATTATAGAAAAAAAATAAAATATACATAGCTATAATGTATACATTATAGATATAATTGTTAATTGGAAATATTTTTATTTTTAAAACTATGATACATTACAAAAAGGTAAAGGGAAAGAAAAAAATAATAAAAAAACAAAAAAAAATTATTTTTCATTCATTAATTTCTTCGAATTGATTTTTTTTTTTTAATTAAGTTTATTTGACATACATACAAACCCATATATACATAAATACAAACAAAATGTTTTTAATAATTTTAAAATGTCATTTTATAGATATAAATAAAGAAAGCCAAACAAATATTTTATTATAGGAAGCAGGAATATTTTATAATTGTTTATGAATTGTAAATTGTAATGGGGAATCTTTAATTTGTTTCGAATTTTTTGTTTTGTTAAAAAGAAATTTTTTCTAAATTTTTTTTTAATTTTATTATAATCTTCTATATATTCCATGGACTTCTATATATATTCCATGGCACTTCTTTTTCTTTCAAGTGACTCAAAAGTCCCAATTTTCCTTTTGTAATGATAATATTTTTTTTCTCCTTGCCACTCCTATAAGGAGCATTGGGCATCCACTAAGTCACTTATTTATTCATATTTGACTAAGTTTCAGTTTCTGGAATCATTAATTTCACCAAGCCGTTGATTACTCGACTGTAGCTATTGTACAAGACTATAAGACGTTTCTTTTATTTCTACGCCATCTATTATCTTATACAAGAATTATAGTTTTTTATTATTTTATTATATAGCTATTAACAATTTGATATTAAATTATAATTTATAGGACATACATATATACTTATTTTTAATTTAATTATATTCTATTAATTATAAATTATAAAAAAAATGTCTAGTATTTTTTATTTATCTATAAGACCCAGCCGGGGTTTAAATCCGAAACCTTACGTATGAAAGGTCGGTGTCTTAACAACTACACAATTGGCTGGATAATGGTAATAATTAATAATGTAATAATACCGTTTAGAGTTAACTTTCTAGACTAAACTTCAATTTATGCCCCGGACAACTATAAAATCAGATACAGTTATTTTCCAAATTCCGGCCAGCCAGGATATATACATATACATTTATGTATATATATCTATTTTGAAGAAATTTTATAGACGGTTGCGAAATCAGATTTGCCTCTTTTTCCAGAATAACTATACATATATATTTGTCTGAAAATCTACCTATGTGTATAAAAACAAGTAAATCTAACAGTAAGTCGATGCAACCGACTTATTTCCACCCTACAGCTAAAAAATTCAAATTAAATTAAAAATCCATAAGTAATTTTAGTTAGGTATTTAATATAAGCTAAAAAAATAAATGCTTTTACAACCTTTGTATAAAATTTCAGGTTTCTATCTTTATTGAATTCGAAGATATGCTTGTTAGGTCTTGGGAAGTGTGCGAAGGCACGCGGACCACCACCCCAATTCATCTCAAATTTTAGAGTCATCATCAGAACAGGGTAGAGCACTCTTATATCAAATTTCAAGTTTTTATATTCATTAATTTCGAACATATGCTTGTTCGGTTTTGGGAGTTGTATGGGAGGTACCCGAACAACCACTCCAATTCATTTCAAATTTTAGGAATATTAAGGATTCAGGAAAACACACCCTCGTACAAAATCTTAAGTTTCTATCTTTATTAATTTCGAAGATATGGGTATTCGGTTTTGGGAGTTGTATCGGTTTCGGTTTGTCCAGATTCGAACTTCCTTTCGTAACTAGTAACCTCCTATGTAAATTTCATCAAGATAGCTTCACTAGTTTTTGAGTTATCCTGTGAAAGGACGGACGGACGAACGGTCATCGCTAAATCGACTCAGGAGATGATCCTGATTCAGAATATAAATACATATCCATATCTAACTCGCTTCCTTTTGGTGGTTACAAATACCATACTAAAGTTAATATACCCTATACTTTAAGTGTAGCGTATAATAAAATCTACCATAATTAACTCCGTCATTCTATGACGGGCCAACAGCTAGTAATAATAATATTAATAATAATAATAATAATCGTAATAATATTAATAATAATAATAATAATAATAATAATAATAATACTTCGTTAATACCTCCAATTGTAAAAATAACTCAACAATCACTAAGCGATGATAGCACGTATGCACTTTTCAGATTTAGAGATGAGAGAATTCTCAACTATGTAAGACTATTTCTTGCATATTTGCATAATGGCTCCAACAGCTGTGTCATAGAAGGCAAAACTAGAACTAATTTACAAGTTCTAACACAAATGAGGGTTTGCCATCTAATTATAAAGATTTATTCAATCTCTATATTACATACCATAAAAGAATTAACGTTGAAAGAGATCGATGACGACCTTCGTGCTTATCGTAGCTATTACAATAGTAATTATTACAACCACTTATATCAGTGGCGAGAAAATTTTAACAAGTTTTTTCGGCCCAACTCCAAATAAATGTTCAATTTCTTCTATTAAACAATAATATAAATATTATTACATTAGCTAATCACTATAACAAACTTAATATCAATAATCTTGAAATCTTGTAGCACAACTGCAGTAGTAAATTTAAACAATTATATATTGACGCACAATAAGATATAAGAATAGACAACAACATAGATTGGTAAGACAATATTTGGGACAATCGAAACAGCAATACCAATGGAATTAATTCAAATGCGTTAGCAACCAGGGAAATATGCAATACGATTAATAAATTGAAAAATAATAATGCTGAAGGATCTGAAGGAATAAGCAAGATCACTACAACTTATTATATCTAGAATTTGGGCAAGCCAACAATGGAAAAAAGGAATCATAGTAAAAATTTCTAAGAAGGGTTGACTCTAGCATATGTAGTAACTGGAGAAGTATAACAATTCTTAATTCAGTTAATAAAATCCTTGCACTAATCATCTATGACAGAATCAAAGATCATATAGAAAGTAATCTAAGAAAAGAACAAGCCGGATGCAAGAAAAGAAAAGTTGCACAGAACATTCCAATACAATAAGAGTTATAATACAGCAGTCAAATAAATATAACTCGCAATTATATCTGGCATTTATTGACTTCACAATAGTATTCGATACACTCAATAGAGATGCAATTTGGAATGCACTGCAGATAAAAGACATCTCAGTAAAAATAATTAACATAATCAGGGACATGTGTACGGATGCGGAAACTCAACCGATATATGCCTCATAACTCATACCCATGATGATATGAAAATGAAATTATAAAGATTAAACAAAACGCAAACGAAGAGGGGCTGCAAATAAATATTAACAAAATAAAGATTACGAAATGCAATACAAGAAGTCACAGAATACACCAATTGAAGGTGTAAAAAGTTTTGAATGGGGCCTCGATGGCCTAGTGGATAACAGCGTATAAAATACGTTGTAAAGACCGAGGGAGTGTGGGTTCAAATCCCACACACGTCGTAAGAGTTATTCCCCCTTACGACATTTACAGCCACGCCTGAACAGGAAAGGCTGTGTAATTTCCTGTCCACATTTATTTGGCAGAGAAATGCATTAAAAAAACAAAAAGTTTCGAATATCTAGGTAATATCATTGGCACTAATGGAGGAACCATGAAGAATATAGGTAACAGACTAAGCAAAGCAAAAGCAATATTTGGCAGATTGAGAAATATCTGGAAATCCTCTCATATGGCAAGAAAAACAAAACTGATTTTCAACGCCTGCGTCAAATCAGTACTGTTGTACGGAAGTGAAACCTGGCTAACCATCAGTAGGCTTACTAACAAATTACAGGTCTTCATAAACAAATGCCTCCAAATAATCTGTCAGATATTCTGGCCAAACAGAATATCCAACAGCCAACTCTGGAGTATGTACGGGGAAGATCCTATTGAAATCCATATAAAAAAAAATACAGATGGATCGGTCACAATAATCAGGCGACCAGAAAATATGATAGCCAGAGAAATCCTGGATTGGCAACCACAAGGAAGACGAAACATAGGCAGACCCAGAAACAGTTGGAAAAGAACAATATTGAAAAAGATAGGCAAAATTAATAAATCATCAAGTTAAAGCTATCACAAGTTAAAGCTATAGCACAAAATAGAAACAGTTGGAAAGGCTTAGTGGATGCGCTATGCTCCCTGGAGGAGTTGTAAGAAAAAAAAACTCTTATATACAAAAAAACCAAAATAATTATATTCAATGATAAAACAGTCCAGAATTTTAATATTTATTATGATAACTTACCAATTGAAATTGTGAAAACATTTAGTTACCTGCGTATGTATCTTTCAATCACATAATAAGTAAGCGGAAAACCATTATATTAAGCTTCAAAATCATTAATAATACTATAAAACACAATTTCAATTTAGATATATACAGTCATAACACAAGGAACAAACCGAATTACTATTTAAAACTGTTTAAAACGGCTAAACAGAAAAGCAATAGTTTGTACAACTGTTAGAAGGCATACAAAATAATCTACCCAACGAACTAAAAGCTTTAACGAATCTCTATAATATGCTAAATCTAAACTAGTCGTTAGTAGGTGAATTTGACGAAGTTATCTTTGTTATCTTTTTTGTCATTTTCGTGTGTATAAGATTAAATTGTAGTAAAAATTTTAGATTTTCGTTTTTTCGTTTCAATAACAACAACTTGCTTGTGATAATATTATATTTCAAGCAATGTCATTAATTAAAATTAAACTCAAAAGTAGAATTAATTCGATTATGAAAGTGAAATAAAATTAAAACTAAAATTTGGATTAAAATAAAATGAAAATTATAATTACAAATAAAATTAAAACTACAAATACTTCAAACTATAATTTTAAAACGATATATAAATAACGATATATAAAAAACGATATATAAATATATAAATAAGAATCTTAAATCCTAAATTAAATCACAAATTGTTTAATATCAATAAAATAATACACAAATTATTTAATCTCAATTGTTTAATTTTTACTAAACTACCTAACCTAACTTCTTACCTCAGATTTTAGTTTACTCGTTTAGACAACTTTTTTCTACTAATTATGGATTTTACCCAACCCACTAATTATGATTCAACCCAGAATTTTTTTTCAGATAAAAATAATAGAACAGAAAAATAAAGTGAAATAAAAAATATATAAGATCTACAAATTATAAATTAATAATTGCAACATAAAAGAAAAAAGGAAAAGTATTATTATCTTCCTAAATGCAAATTAATTATTAAAAATGTTAAATATTATCAAAAAAATTATCTAATATTTTTAAACATTTGTGCTAGCAGGAAAGTTGTTTTTTTAACATTTTTTTCAATATTTAATATTGAAGTAAAATAGAATTTCATATAATTATTTGAGTCAATTTTGAATTAAAAATGTAATACAATGAATTATTTTCTTTAATTCAAAAGTAATAAATAATTCAGATTAATTCAAGGTAATTAATAATATGTAATGCTTTATTTTGAACATAATGCATTATTTTAATGAATTTGCTTGGAAAAATAATTCAAAATAATTCTAAGAAAAAATAATACATTCTATTTCATAATTACGAATATTAATTAGTAATTACGAAAAATAATGCATTACGTCCCATCTTTGATACATGCTGACATATATAGATTTTTTTATAATATTATATATATATATGTATAATATAATTAAATAAAACATAAGTATATGTATATCTTATAATTAATATCATATTGTGATATATAATAAAATAATAATACATACAATAATTCTTGAATAATACATACAATAATTCTTATACAATATAGCTATGGCCGAGCAATCAACGGCTTATTGACATTAATGATTCCAGAAACGCTCAGTCAAATATGAATAATAAAAGACGTAGTAAATGCCCTATACTCCTTATAGCAGTGGGAACCAGAATCCACAATCCACATCTATGCGAGGTTCTATATTAGGAAGAAGTTAAATTTGAAGTCAAAGTTATACGCTTTAAATACAATATTTGCATATATATATGTATATTAGATTATAAATTAAGAAGCATTTTGTAGTTGTATATAAAATTAGAGTTTCCGTAATTTGTGAAATATGCCATTAATTGTGCCATTGTTGTGACATTAAATTTTAAAATTTTATTTTAAGTGGAATTTTTTTGTGTTTTTTATTTTTGGAATTATGTAAATGATATTTTGGAAATGGATTTTATTTTTGAAATTTTGTATTCAACCCCTTTGTCTTCCTCTTCTAAAAACTCTTTACATCGAGTTTATTATTTTTTTTTTCTCTTAAGTGCGATATTGCAGTAGGCTCATAATTTGATTCGTAAATAATTTCGTTGTTCACTGAAACGAATCTATGGAATTTATTTATTTATTTATTTATTATTATTCTTAAACATAATATTGAGTTTAAAGATAACATTTCTTTCTGGACCCTTTTCGAGATATGAGGGGTTCAAGTTGTTCTAGCGACTTTTCATAAAAAAAACCTATAACTTTTGAACGGTTTGCTATAGAGAGATAAAAAAAATTTTGTACATTTTGTAGAGAAGGTTTGGATTAATGTAATTTGGATTACATTATTATTACATTATTATTCATTGAATGCAGACGTACTAAAATTAACGGATAATAGTAATTAGTAATTTTTTATTTTTTATAAAGTTTATTATTGTGTTCGCTTCAATTTGAAATTTGATCACTTCATTATTCAGAGTGATCGTGCAGCAGTTGTTCCTACAATCATAAGCGTGATAGTAATGGATTGTAGTAAATGTAAATTAAAAATAAGAGGGGAAACAGGTATGCGATGTGCCGGAGTGTGTAGCAAGATTTACCACTGTCAACATAAATGGTCGGGATTAGACCACTCAACAATTGGAATATTAAATGTGAATTCAAATATTAAATTTATATGTGATGATTGCGTTCTATACATTCAAAATGTCGATATGGTGGTTCAAAACATAGAATGCTCTGTTAAAAAAATAGTGACTCTTTAAAAGAGTACAAGACTGAATTCGAATGTGCTTTAAAGAAAAATGAGCAAGAGGTCATTCAGTTATTAAAAGCTATTGAAAGAAGATATTGAGAGATATTAGAACAAATTAAAAATGAAGAATAAAGTGAAATTGAGAAAATGTACCAACTAACAGAGATATTTAAATCGGAGAGTGAAAATATTAATGCTAATATAAAAAATACTATATCTAAGAACAACGAACTACGTACTGAATTAAAAATTTTAAACAGCGAAAACAAAAAAAATTAAAATATGGGTCAAAATATTTCATTTGCTGAAATATTAAAAAGTTTAAGCGTAAACAATAAAAATATACCTCCAAAAAAAAAAGGTGTACCACTGGTTATTAAACCTAAACAAAAACAAAAATGCCAAATAACTAAAATGGAATTAAATAAAAAAGTTGATCCAATAAACTTAAAAATAAAAAATGTGGAAAATAGAAAAAATGGGATGGCTCTTATTGAAACTGAAAATAAAGATGAACGTGATAAAATAATAAATGAACTTGTAAATAAAATGGATGATTATGAAATTAAGGTTCCAGCTAAAATTAAGACAAAAATTGAAATTGTACATATGGGTATTAAATTTATTGAAGAGGACCTAATAAACAAGCTGAAGGTACAGAATTCCTATTTAGAACACAGTACTATGCAAATTTATCAAGCAAAAAATATTAATAATGTAAAATATAATGCTATTATTGAAATTGATAAAGAATCTTTCCATAAGGTGATTGTAAACAAAAAAGTATCAGTAGTTGTAAAGTTTTCGATGCTCTGCGAGTTCTACGGTGCTACAAATATAAGGGTTTTAGTCATAAAGCTGTGAATTGAACAAAAGAAGAAACGTGCAGCAAGTACCATCAAAATCACAAAAGTAAAGATTGCGATAAAGATGAAGTTATTAAGTGCATTAATTGTTTGAAGGTAAATGAAACTTGAAAACTTGGCTTAAATGTAAATCGCAAAACGTTCAGCGTATCATGTCCAGTTTACCAGAAAAAGCTAAGTAACCTAAGACAAAAAATTGGTTATTAGCAATCAAAGTTAATTGAGAAAGAAAACAAAATCTCAATAATAATAATAATAATAATAATAATAATAATGATAATAATAGTAATAATAATAATAACAATAATAATAGTAATAATAATAATAATAATAATAGTAGTAATAATAATAGTAATAATAGTAGTAATAATAATAATGATAATTATAATAATAGTAATGTTCATAATGTTAATATTAATAATATAGAAAATAAATTGGAGATAACAAAAATTGTAACAAAAACAGAGGAATCTAATAAAAAACCTATTAACAGTAAAAAAAAGCAGTGTTATACTTAAATTATTAACTTTCAAAAAGAAGAAAATTATTAACAAGAAAATGTGCACAGTTCAAGTTAATAATAACACTTATAATAATAAATTTAATTAGGATAAAGAATTCCAAGATATAGTGTCAACAGATATCAACAATGAAAATTATCAGATTGAAAATAATAGCGATAATCAAAATAATAATAATATCAACAAGAACAATAATGCTAATAATTATAATATGAAGATTCATGAAGATAATGCTGAAGATGAAAGCTAATTAGAAATTCCAACAGCTAAATATGCTAATTGGATTAAGGGTGAAACGATAAATCTGGGAAGCAATGATATTGAAATGTCTAATAGAAAAAGCTTTATAAATCCGCTAGCTCCACCGATTGTCAGATTAACAAGTAATGCAATTATATCTGGTGACAATGTTTATGCTACTTCTCGATTAAGAGAACACAGAACATACAACAATGTTAGATTGTTTTTATCATATTTTCAAGATCATGACAATATCTGTTATGAGGGTATGACACAAACTAGTCTAAAAGTGTTTATACATCAAGAAGAATTGCCAAATAACTATAAAGAACTTTCTAAGTTACACTTTAGTTATCATGAAACTACAGCAATATCTCGAAAGGTGCTACAGGATCTAGCTCATTTTAGGAGACATGTAGATAATAAATAGAAAGAACATCTGCAGAGAATTAGAGAATCATGGCAAAATTATATGATTGGAATATCATGATGCTGGATAACCTAACGAATATGAAAATGGTGCATTTTAATGCTAGAAGTTTGAGAAAATATATACGAGATAGAAACATTTATAAAAATTAAAGCTGGTTTTGATATAATCATGGTTGGTGAAACTTGCATATATTCCAAAGAAGAAGAGTACTTTAATATTCCTGGATATACAGCATCCTTATCTCTAATAATTCGAACATAGGAGGGGCTGCAATATAATGTAAAGAGAAATATTAGTCATAAAGTTTTGTAAGTATCTAACTCCTACAATACTATTGTAATTTCTTTAGAAGATACCCAGCCTACTATTAATATCGCCGTGTGTTACAAAAGCCCAAATGAAAACAACAAGGCATTTATAGCACATCTAGATCAGCTGTTTGTTAAGTATAATTCAGCTGATTGGTGATACTAAAATTGATTTACTCTTTGAAACGGATATAAGCAGGATGTATATGGATATGCTGGATGTTAACTCGGTTAATATAAAAAATATAAATGAGGTTAGTAATGCTAGAAGGATCTATAGATCATATTCTTTCAGATCTAAAGACTGATCGATTTGGTTTTGATATCGCTATGTATGATATTTTAAACTTAGATCATAAAGCAGTCTGTGTTAAAGTTAAAGCAGTTCTTAGAAAACTTGAAACGATGGTGTACCGGCAAATAACTCATACAAACTATGATAAATACGCATACATGTTGGAATATTACTTAGGTAGTCATAATTGCATAAATGTTAATGAATTGGTTGAAGCTATAAATTATTACAGAGATATTTGTACAAGTGTTAAGAGCATTAGAATTAGAAAAAATAATCATTGGATGTCGAAAGAAATCTTAAAGCTAATTGAATCCAGAAATAACTTATATAAGAAATATTAGAAGTATCCTAATAATGTGAAGTATAAGATAAATTACAATGGTGTAAAAAATTAGGTTAATGCAGAGATAAAAAAAATAAAGCAAACATATTTTAATAGAAAATTGCAAGCAGCTGGCTCAAATACTAGAAAGATATGGAATGTCTTCAATTCTCAGATTGTAAATCAAAAATTAGCTCGTAGCAAAATAATTAAGGACGATATAATAGTGAACTATTAAATAATAACAAAAACATAGCCAACAGCTTTATTGAGTATTTTAGTAATGCTGCTAAAAAATTAGCAGATAAAATTCAAATTAATGAAGTAAATATAATAAAAAACACAATAAATGAACGTTCCATGTTCCTGGTACTTATCATTAGTAGGTAGGTAGGTATTAGAAGTGTATAATGTTATTATGAAACTAAAAGATAATTCACCTGGGTCGATAACATAGCAGCAAAGGATTTAAAAGCTGTTGCTAATATAGTATCCCCGTTAATTAGCAATTTTGTTAATGATAATTTTCGCGCAGGAGATTATCCTAATTCATTAAAATGTAGTACTATGATTCCAATATACAAAAGTGGTCCCCCTTGGATACATCTAATTAGCGGCATATAACACTTACTAGCTGCATCAGTAAAATATTTGAAAAAATAATCAATAAAAGAATATGTGAATTTATCAAATGTTCAGGGGGATTTGATATCAATCAATTTGGATTCCAAAAATCGCATGGCACTGATATAGCTATCAAAGATTCTGTAAGATTTATTATTCTCGATAAAGGAAACTATGTATACTCAGTCTTTGTGAACCTAAGTAAGGCATTCGATACAGTGGACCATCAAATATTGTTGAACAGAATACATGAAATCGGAATAAGAAAACTGCCAAAGTTAATGGTGTTTGTAGTAATGAATGTGCCATAAATATAAGAGTGCCACAAGGGTCTTATCTTGGTCCTACATTATATCTATTGTATGTACATAATATGCCATTTGCTAATACAAAAGCTTATTATAAAATATTTGCTGATGATACATTGCTTATCTATTCAGCAAAAAATGCTGAGTTATTAGAAGAATTGGTCAATGAGGATTTATATATGAAATGGGTAAATGGAAATAAATTAACAGTGAACATTGAAAAAACAAAGTACATGATTTCTAAACGATTAAATAAACCGGATATCAATCCCAAAATGTGTATTGATAGCAGAGAAATTATAAGAGAACAAAGTTATAAATATCTCGGTATTACAATAGATGGCAAACTATCCTGGAATGATCATGTTAATTGTATATTGAAAAAGATAATGCCATGCTATTAGAAGAAGCGGTATCATATTAGATTAGAAATCAGCTAAATTATTATTTCATGCCCACATTTTGTCTCATATTTGATACAATGTGGCGACATGTTGTACAAATACATTAAAGAATAAAGTTAACATATTAATAAATAAAGCAATCAAGATACTCTACAGGCTGAATTGGTGTACTCCATCTGATAATCTATACAAAAGTACAGGTTTCCTCAAATTAGATGAATTAATAATTTTAGAAAAAGTAAAATAATTCATAAAATAGAAAATGGTGTCACTAAAAGCAAAACGTTGTTACAAAAGAGAAGGATATTCAAAACTATAACACAAGAAATATGGGAAAGTTATGTCATGAAAAAACTCGAACTGAATTGGCCAAAAACAGTAATTTTTACTCTTTAATAAGAATTTATAATTGTCTTCCTGAGAAATTAAAGAAATGCAGTAAAATACGCAGCTTCACATTTAAATTGAAATGTTTATTAAAAAATGATTCAGTTCTATTCAAAAGATTGTTAGAATTATAACTAAAATTAATGAAAACTAGAGTTATAACTAAATTAGCATATAATAATAATATATATATTTGATTTTTGTATTTATACTTTATAACAGTACATATAATTATTATAATTGCTAAGACTTTTATAACAATTTTAAGCTATTGTCTAAGTCTAGTATATAGTAAAATCATAACTGTAATATCATAACATATAAATATAATAAAGAAATGTTAACTTAAAAAAAAAATTAGGAATTTGTGTATATTAATGATCCCCATATACTTAACAGTTACAAAGTTATGAAGGTTCAAAATAATTTAAAATGAAAAAAATTATGTTTCAAACTCAATTTTCATTTAAAACACCCTGTATTTGGGCTACTTTTTATGACATATTTCGAAACAGCTTTTCAAGCCCTATAATTAGTACCTAATAATTTGGTTATTAAGTAAAAACTTAATTGGGCTCAATGAAGTTTTTTTATTTCTTTGTTGTCGCGCTTAAACGGTTTGATCAATTAAGGTGAAAATTTACAAAAGTGCAGCTCTTTATCAGAGAAGCTCACTGAGTTAATTTGATTACGATCCATTGACCCGTTCGGCACCAAGTATTACACTTTAAGACAGAACTCATTCAATTAATTCTGCCGTGATACATTAATTAACGTAATACATTTTGGCATGAGAGACTGTCAAAACAAAAATTTCTTTTTAATTTTTGGCTAATTTGGCAGGATGAATTTACGGTTCTAAATATAGCCTGTGACAAATTTTTGTTAACGGTCGTTAATCCATTTCCGCCTACTAGTACCTATTAAAAATATTCTGTAAATATTTTATATTGTTATTATTATTAAAAAGATATTTCCAACACTCTTTACTTTTGTCTATATCGTTTTTAATATTCCAAAATAAGCTTTCAATACAAATTTCAAATATATAATATGATTATATATATATAAATATATATAAATAACCTTATTAAGTATCTTAATAATACTGTGTTTAAGTTTTAACAACATAATATTTTCAGAACAGAAATAATCTCCTCCACACGACAATCATAATTCACGAATGCATTAATAACATGTGATCTAACTATATACAATACATGTGTTAATATTATATTTTTCAAAAAATATCATTGAAATATGTACACAATATATGTATGTATAATGTGCTTATGGTTCAAAATACTATAAAAACAATCAATGAAATTAGAAAACATATGCACATTTCGGTACAGTATTTAATTAGAAATGAGTATATACATATTTAAAGAACAAAAACCTTACTTTCTTATCCATATACATTTTTTACACAAATTTTTAACCTTATTCAATATCTTACTTTAACCTTCTTCTAAGATATCTAAGATATCTTACTTAAACCTTACTTTCTTATCCATATACATTTTTTACACAAATTTTTAACCTTATTCAATATCACGTAATTATGTATTAGAAAAGGCTAACGTAAAAAAATTCTGGTTGATTTATTAAGGTTAAAAACAATCCCGTCTTTATACCCGTACGATAAGTATCGGTTATAATAATATTACTCCTCCGTTTTTACCACCTCGAAATAAGCAAGATAGATATACCTTTAAAAGTATGGATCAGATCAGAATCAAATTCTGAGTAGATTAAACTTTACCCGTCGTCCGTCCGTCCGTCAGCACGGTAACTCAAAAGCTAAAAAAGCTAGAGTTTTGCAATTAACACAAAATATTCTGAGATCAATTCATAGGTTCCCAATTTTTTTTTTGGTAGAGATCCGACTAAAATTTTGGGGAGCTCTCAAACAACTAACTTTTTGATCTCCAATTTTTCCATACAAATTTTTCAAAAGTTTCACATCGTTTGAAGTAGAGCCATGAAATTTTAAATGCGAATAGATATCCTAAAAACAGTAATTTTATAGAACAACTTTTATCTGTCGCCGCACCCGTTACGAAGCTATAGCCCTTCAAAGTTCGAAAAAGCTCTATATTTAAATTTTTATAACACAAGCTGTATATAAGGTATACATATCTTCAATTTGGAAATGCCAAACGATAGCTGCTTTTATGAACTTTACAAATATATTTGTAATAAATATATACTTACCATACGATGTCTTAATTTACCATTATGCGAAACTGAATTATTGCGAAATTATTTAACCCTTCTATCTTCTAAATATTTAAGTTAGAAACTTTAAATTTTGAGATGAGTTATATCTTTGAAAATAAGTATGAGTCTTAGAGTTTAGGAGTTATAAGGCGTTAAAAACTGAAAATTCCTATTTTTAAACATCTGTAACTTGAACACCTGTTCAAATTTTTTTTGATATAATATATACAAATTAAAGCTGCAATCATTATACTTTTATTTCTGTTAGCAACTTTTCTTAATAACATACCGCTATCTTCAAAATCGACGAAAGTGTGACTTGATTGTTTTCAAATTTTCTAACAAATTTCTTTAACGATTTTTTTGAATTTTTTTTACTCGATAATTTAAAATTGTTGAGGATATAATGCGTAGTACAAAAAAATGTAAATAAATAAATAACATAACGCTTGAAGAATTTGTATTTATATGATATTGATATATATATATATGCATATACTTATATAATATCATGTTTATTTATATATCGTATATCTATGTCTATGTCTATGTACATATTTGGAAACGTTTTGAATTAACAATCGTTAGATGAAAGATTAGAATCTGCTTTTGAAGAATGTTTAAACATGTACATATGTACATAGGTAGTTTGAATATACATACATATGTACAAACCATAGTTCTAGAAATTATAAACTTCACCTAAATTATTTTAAAATACCGAGAAATTAAAAATATAATATTAAAAGCAGAGTGACATACCATGAACATATATTAACGGGTTCGTACGGGTATCTAAGAGTTGACAAAGGCAACTGATAATTCCTCGTTTTAATATTAAAAATATGTTACATGGAACCCGATATATATGCATTTAAAAAGAAGCTTCTTTAAAATTTGGAGAGCTGTAAATGCTGTAGGAGCTGTAACGGTGAGGCTACATAAAAATTTTATTCTACAGTATTGCTTTTTTATGAGACTTATGCATGGTTAATATTTCATTGCTCTTTATTAAACGGTATATAAGTTTTGTAGACAGACGGACGGACGGAGTGAAACTAATAGCAAATTTTTCAAGATGTGCTTAAAAAGATAATTCATAAAAACATGAAGTGACATTACTTACAAAAAAAAATGCATTACATTATGGTATTTTATAATTGAAATGCGATTCTATGTTTCGGTATTAGCGAATATATTTTGGAAACTCACTTCACTCTAATAGTGTACTCAATAGACTACTGATTCCTTCAACCATTTTTTGTAAACCATTGTCTCTAAATCTTCGCTCTGTTTATTCAATTTAATTAAATGTAATAAAAATTAAAATATTAACTATCAGCATCTGTAAATGCATAGTAATAAGTTAAATATTAATTAAATAAATTATATTAACGCAAAAACAAAAGTTAATAATTTTTATTTCATAAAGCAAAAAAAATACTTCGGGCAACGCCGAGTACTCCTACTAGTTGAATATAATTTTTGGCTGATCACTCATTTATGTGGAACAAGCTTAATGGATTTCACATAATAAAAACTCGGATTCTAAAGCATTTACAGCTACAACGGCTTAATTTTGCAAAGTATATTATTATGATTCGCATTTACGATTGTGAAACTTAATAAAAATTTAAAGATTGATAAAAAAAAACATGATATAAAACATAATAAAATAACTTATATTGTTTTTAGGTTGCAATACTTCAAATTTTAATTCATTAATTTATTTTTTATGTATAAAATGTAAAATAAAACAAAGCAAAACTATTAGTCTAATTAACTTTAAATAACTGAAAGCGGTTTTTCAATGAGTGGTTAACATTAAGCAGTATCACATAAAATAGTTTAGCAATTACTTACAGATACAGAGGTAAGTACTTAAATCTACTTCATAAAATACACATATGAACACAATAAGTTTTATCAGATATCTAAGGAATTTCAATTCAAACGAAGAAGAAAGCGAAAAAGAATCTGAAGAAGTGACTACTAATAAAATTAATATCAAAGATGTAGCTACAGCTAAAAGAATTAGGTTAACACAATTTATTAGTCTTTGCTGAAATTTTTCAAAAAATGACTGGTTTTTAAAGAAACGTTTTAATATTTCTTTTTATTTATAAATTAAAATAAAATAAATAAATTTGTAAAGCTTAATTCGGTAATCTATTTTCTAGGAATACAATATAAAATAAAAATAAAACAAAACAAATAGTTTCATTGACTTTAAATAACTAAAAACTCATTTTTATTAAATAGTTTACATTAATCAGTATAGCATAAAATAGTTAAGTAATTAAAATAAGTAATTTAAATAAAAGATAGATAGGTACTTGAATCTATTTGATAAAATAAACATATGAACACAATAAATTTTATCACATATTGTCAGGAATGCATATTTTGTAATATTTTCAATTTTTCTTTTTATTTCTAATTTATCTTTTTCTATATTAATCAACTCATTTAATAGTTTTATCCTCTTCTAAAAAATCTATAAAATCGCGTTTATTATTTTTTTCTCTTGATTACTATAGTGCAGCGGAACTTGCGCGGGGTTCATAATTTTATTGTCGACGAAAGATCAATCCAGATTTTCTTTTGGAATTTTTTATGAAATTTCTTCAACCATATATTTCATTAAAACATCATAATATTCCCATGTAGTTGCAGTTTCACCTAAAAATAAAGAAAAATAAAAAAAAGTTAATAAAAGCATTTACAAACCTGTTAACCTGTTTTGTGTTTTTATTCTTTTATACGTTTCTACTAGATTTAGAAATTCTCGATATATATTTTCAAAAGTAAATGGAAAATCTGCTTCAACTTGCTGAATTTCACTTAAAACCTTACGCCACAGTGCAATTTTTATTTTCTTTATCCTAATGAATTCTACTTCCATCGTCAACCTTTTGTTCAACAACAAACAATAAAAAAATTTTACTTTTCAATTTACCTTACATTTCTCCCATTTTTTCGTTTTTTAATTAAAATTTAATTTAAACTTATATTTCTTTCATTTTAGTTTTTTTTTGCAAAAAATTAGCAACCGACAACAAAAACTGTTGATTGCAAAGTAAAGTACCTATATAAAAATATTTCGATGGGCTCTTTACTTAATAAATGCACATCGATAGCGGCAAAAATACATTTAGAAACTATTCTAAATTCAAAAAAAATTTAACTTAAATTTTGCAAAACAATTTTACTGTATTTTTATCAAAATCAAAAACCAAAAAAATATAAATGATCAATAAATTACAGTCTTGCCTATTATATGCTTTTATATTAACTCGTTAGTGTAGTTTTATTAATTTTTACTTTGTAGTTTTATTTATATTTATTTTGTAGTTCATTGTTTATTTATACATATGCATATTATTTGTCATTCTGTCTTTTTTATACCCTACACATTAAGTATAGGGTATATTAACTTTAGTATGGTGTTTGTGTATATATATTCTGAATCAGGATCACCGCCTGAGTCGATTTAGCGATATCCGTCCGTCCGTCCGTACGCACGATAACTCAAAAAATAATGATGCTATCTTGATGAAATTTATACTGTAGGTTAACAGTATTAATAAAGATAGAAACTTCAAATTTGATACTAGGGTGTTGTCTCCTAAATCCCTGATTTGTCCAAAATTTGAGATGAATTGGAGGAGCTGTTCGGGTACCTCCCATACAACTCCCAAAACCGAACATGCATATCTTCTAAATTAATAAAGATAGGAACTTCAAATTTGATACGAGGATGCTGTTTCCTAAATCCCTAATTTGCCTAAAATTTGAGATGAATTGAAGTGGTCGTTCGGGTACCTCCCATACAACTCCCAAAACCGAAGAAGCATATCTTCGAAATTAATAAAGATAGAAACCTCAAATTTGGTACTAGGGTATTGTTTCCTGAATCCCTGATTTGTCCAAAATTTAAGATGAATTAGAATGGTTGTTCAGACACCCCCACACAACTCCTAAAACCAAACAAGCATATCTTCGAAATTAATAAATATATAAACTTGAAATTTGATATAAGAATGTTCTACCCTGTTGATGTCTCCAAAATTTGAGATGAATTGGGGTGGTGGTCCGCGTGCCTTCACACACTTCCCAAGACCTAACAATCATATTTTCGAATTTAATAAAGATAGAAATCTGAAATTTTGTACAAAGGTTGTAAAAGCATTTATTTTTTTAGCTTAGTTATATTAAATACCTAACTAAAATAACTTATGGACTTTTAATTTAATTTGAATTTTTTAGGTGTAGGGTATAAATAAGTCGGTTGCATCGACTTACTGTTACTTTTACTTGTTTTTAACTCTATTCTAACATTTTCTAAATAAAATTTTGCTTATTATAGGAAGCTATTCTATGGTAACTATCTTACACAGAGCATTTCAAATATAATAATGTTACACAAACATGGTACTTGATATAATTGTTATAATTGGTTTATTTAAACATAATAAATAACTAGTAAATAAGTTTTGAAGTTAGTCTGTCTTACTTAAGCTTTTGAAGAAGTAATTGTGGTAAAAAGATCTTATTCATCAAATTAACAATTATTTCTGAATAATTTATTGAAAAACAAACCATTGGAATAAAAATAAATTAAAACTTTTGTGATTAAACAAACTTAAAGTGTTTATTAGTTTGTACTATTTTTACACCACAAGCCAGCTAACCTTACAACTTCAGGTGTGGGGTGTGTAAATTGAAACTTAAAAAAAACTTTAAACCCAACAAAAAGGACCTTAATAGAAGTTTAGCATGCGAAAGTGAAAAGTTAACGAAATTTTTAATATAAGTTATGTTTAGGAAATAAATCAGAAGAAGATATTATTGACGAAATTATTGAAGGAATAGATAATTTGAATTTAATAAATCAAACAACAATACAAGGTTTCCAAAATGGTGAACATCTTTTACAAGCAGTTTCATCAATTGAAAAACCATTTACGTCATATCTATTTATCAGTTTACAAAACAAAAACATAATTTAAGAAAAGGTTATAATTGTAACACTATTAGGCATATAGCAGTTGAATGTAAAAAACCAAAACGTCAACAACGTTCGTGATTTACTTGTGCTCAATTTGGTCATCACTATATGGATCGCAGAAAAAACAAAACAAAGGAAGAAAACAACATCAAAATTTCGTCATCCATAAATAATATTGAGCAGATAAATAATGATTTTGTAGTTGAAATAGGTATATTTTTAAGATTGAATTGTAACACATTAAAAGAATATAAAATAAAAACTTAGGCACTGACAGTGTCATTGCAATAATAAAAAAAAAAATTTATTGAGAATGGTAATAATCAGAAAATTGAATTAAAACAATTTTATGGTGTTAATAATCAGAACTTACAATTTTTGGAAATGTTAATTGTTTTGTTAATGTATTGTAAATAATAAAATAGAAAATATAAAATTTTTAGTAGTGGATAATTCAACAATGAATTATGACGCAATAATAGGCAGAGATTTTATTAACTTATTTGGTAAATTTTTTTTTGAAACAGACATAACGGAAGATATACATAAGTAGTATTGAAAAAGAATTTTTGAATATTTACATTTATAATAAAAATTATAAAATAGAATTAAATTTTGATGAGAAAATTGAAAATAATACTCTTCTTGGTAATACAAAAGAGAAAATAGATGTTCTTAAAAAATCGGGTGTTTATATTGCTAAGTGTCAAACTGAAAATTATTCTTTAAAGTACTTTGGACAAACAAAACGGCAGTTAGAAATTCGTGCGAAAGAACACCTTAAATATATTGAGAAAAAAGAATATTGGAAAAGCGGTTTAACCGAGCACATTTTAAAAAAACAACACTCCATATTATAATCTATTGACGACTTTTCTTTAATCGAAATTGAAAGTGACCAAAAAAAATTAAATATTATAGAATCAATAAACATAAATAAAAATAGAGACAAAATTGTTAATTGGGAAGAAGGCATAATAAATTCATGTTTGTTTGATTTGCTTTTGTAAGTAATTTGTTCCTGTAATTTTTATTAATTTTTGTTTTTGTAATATTTTAATTTTAATTTCTATTTCTTGGCACAGTTAATTTAACATGTTTAAAACATTTTTATAAAAAAAAACATTTTCTACCTTTTTTTGATTTTTTGAGTTTTTTGTTTAGTTTAAAGATATGAACTGATGATGATGCAAAGTGCATCGAAACATGACTTCAAATTAAAAAAAAAATTTTTTTTTTAAACAGTATAAATAAAATAAAGTAGTAATAATTAAATAAATAATAGTAATAAAAATTTTTTATTTATGCAAAATTTTATCCACAATAAATGGTGTAAATAAAAATTTTGCTCCAAAAATCTGCTAAAGTAACAGATTTGTACTATAGTTATAAAATGTTGATAAATGAAAATAAAGATTAGAAAAAAATAAATTGTGAAATGAATAGTAAATTAGAGAAATAAAAATATTTTAGTGTAAAACCTAGACAGATCTAACTTACCTAAACAGACAGAACATATAATTTTATCGAGTATTATAGACTTATTCAGACTTATTAGGACTTATTAAGGAAAAATATTAGAGTAAGTAATTCGCCATATTGTTCTGCGGTAGTACTAATAAAGAAAAAAATAGATGCGCTAAGCCGTTCTCATAAAGTTATTGTATTAGAAGAGTGTAGAACTAGAAAATATACGCAAAGAATTAGAAATAGATTTTCAATTCCTTATATGAAAATGGATTAATTTATCGTAAGATAGATAAAGATACAATTAGGTTCTACGTACCAAAACCAATGCAAAATAAGATTTTAAGAAATTCGCATAGATAATTTATGATCTATAATAGATTTAGTAGATAATTTATGTGTGAAAAAAACAATAGAGTTAGTAAAAAGAATTTACTGGCTCCTCAAAATAAGTCAAAAAGTAAAGGAATAAATAGCGAATTGTGCAAAGTGCATTGAATTTAATATTGTACTAGGAAAACTTTCGGGAAATCTACATCCAATACCTAAAAAGGAAATTCCTTTTGACACTTTACTTGTTGATTACTTTGGCCCACTCAAATCTATTAAGGATAAAAAGAAATTTATTTTTGTAGTAATTGACGGTTTTACGTAATTTGTTAAACTATCGTATTTGCTTTAAATACTCAAAGTTCTAAGGAAACTATTCAACATTTAGAATTATATTTTAAACAATTTAGTCGACCAGCCAAGATAATTAGTGGCAGAAGTTTGTGCTTTATCTCTGAATAGTTTAAGAGTATCAATTTAAAGTATCAAAATATTCAACACATATTAGTTACATTATTGTCCACAAGCTAACGGTCAGGTAGAACGTGTCAATAGAACCATGTGTCCAATTTTATCAAAGTTAGTGAATAAGGAACAAAAAATATATTAGTATCAAATATTAGACAAGGTAGATTTTGCTCACTAGTACAAAAATAGTTTCAAATAAATGAAAATTATATGTTAACAGAAAATACGCAAAAATTAGAAACAATTACAATCTTTCAGCCCCACAGGTTCTACAAAGGTTATTTGTTCTTCTTGTTTGAAAAATAGACAAAACTGTAATAAATATCATGCAAAATGCAACATGTATGGAAAAAAATATAATGTTGCACTTTTAAAACTACGTAAGGGGAAACAAGAAATAAGTAAATTACTAAGCCAAGTTAGAAAATTGAAAGTCATTTCTCAGAATATTAAAAAAAATAAAGTTTCAATTATAATAGACAATTTGACGATTAACAAAAAATCCAAAATTTTTGCAAAAATGATAGTAAAAAGTAAAAATGTTCCAATGCAATGGGATCAAGAAGAAAAAACTATTCCACAAAATATTTTTATAGATCACAATCCGTTTATAATTTAATTCCTATTGAACTTACTTGAACTTACTTACTTACTTACTTGAACGAACTTGAGTTTTCGATGAAACGGCTATACGGAAAGAATTACAGTATAATGAAGGTTTGGATTTAATTGATGGTCTGCAAAATTTACGTTTCCAACAAAATGGCCTTGTAGGAAAATAAGTTGTGTTTTTATTGTACGGGATTTAATATAAAATTGGAAATTTATTTTGAACTATTTTGTAACATAAGCCAACATTAAAGGAACCACGTTAAATTTTTTAACACAAGGAAATCTAGAACTTTGCTACAAAATGAGATTAAACATAAGAGATATAGTATGTTATAAAGGTTCAAATAACAGAAATTATTTTGCACAACTTGCAGTGACAGTCCATACTTGATATTTCGTAATGATATAATGTACTAAAGGAAGTTTGTGTAATGTTTTTATAAAGTCAGATATAATTACATCGCATGGTATAGTAAGTTTTCATGTTATACAAGAATTGTGAGAAATTGAGAAGTTTTCTGTGACAAAAATGTATCCCAAACTTTCAGAAAAGCATACTTATCCTAATGATTTTGGTAAGATGCGTGTTAAATATGCAACACAGCTTTAAAAAAAAAAATTTATAGCTTTAGCAACATCAATTTTTATTAAAAAGATAAATACAATATTTGACTGTATGAACAGCTGATCACTTTATGACAAGAATATTTATAAACAGCCTCAGAAATTATTCTTTAATAAGGTTTTCAATTACATTAAAGAATTCTTGAATTATTTCAAAAGAGTTACATTAACAAAAAAAAACTAATGTTTATTTTTTGAAGGGAATTCAGCAAACTTTAAATGGAACTCTTTGAAAGTCTATTTAACAGCAATCCTGATATAAACTTTGTAATTACAAAACCTTTAAACCAAGATTTAGTTGAAAATTTGTTTTCACAATATCGAGCAAAAGGTGGCAATAATACAAAACCATCTCCACACGTGATAAATTATTTATTAGAGAAAATAATTTCTACAAATTTATGTCAATTTAGTAAAACGAGTAATTGTGAAGATGATAATGAGCCCAAGCTTGAAATCAATGTAGAAGAAGAACATACTTGTGAAGAAGAAATAAATTTAGTACACCCACATTCATATATTGATATCCAAAACATGTTAACAGAAATAGATTCAAAGAATTATTAAATTTTTGCAGAATAAGTTATTAGTAATATGAAAATTACCACTGAACTTTCTTCAATAAGATATTTTACTGGCTATATAATTTTTAAAATACTCTCTAAAATAAATTCTGCTAAATGTTGTGATCTAATGAGAAAGTTCTACTTCTTCTAATTAGAAATTCTTACTTCTTCCTCAGAACTTCTAATTTTTGCTGAAAATTAGGCTTTATTTTCTTTAGCTCTCGCTTTCGATTGCCTCGAATTTTACATAACGATGCCCAGTTATGTAATCTATATTTCATAGAACACGACTTTGATTGGCAAGGTCATTTAAAGATCAAATTTGTTATTTTAAATTTTTTCGAACGTTTCGAAATATTTAACGAATTTTCAACTGCGTTATTGCTTCATCTTAATCTGTGCTACCATTTGCAGTTAAAAGTTAAAACTTTTGTATGAAATAAAATTTTTCTTCAGAGTTTATAGAAACCACTATCTTTTGAAAATTTTCAAAGACACCCTATATTATTTTTACGCAGTTAGAAAGATCTCTTTACAACGATATAAAATAAGTATGTTACGACTCGGTATATAGTCTCACCAGACCAGAGGTTAGAAATGCGAAATTGAAACAACAATTTTAATAACACAATTTCATACTTTACATGCTTAAATAACGGAAAATATCTCAAAAATTGTTAAATTAATAAAAACCGTTATAGCCCCAAAAGATAGTTCTGTAAACAACCCTTTAATGTGATATACATATAATATAATTAGGACAGGTTGTCTAGTACAATTATAAAAATGTAATTTAAGTACAAAAATAAAAAAATTTTAATATGCACTTTTTTCCAGAATATTTATATATACATACATACATATGTACATATATGAGAGATTCTGAGTTAGGAGGGATTTTAGAGTTGGTTTGAAAATCAGTGTAATTTGTTTAGTGGGCTTTTTTAAATACAATGTAATTGAAATATGTATGTAAAAATATAATTAGTATAAGGACTTTAGAGTTGCTTACAAAATCTGAATTATACCTACTCTTTTCCAGAATATTTACATACTATATATTGTTGTGGGAAAGAAGACTAGAAGTGGTAAAACATACTAAACAATACTGAATAACAAAATAATTAGCACCACTGACGGACATATTACAACATGAACTTACTAAATTTGCCGACTAACATTATTTTCGGCTTAAAAGCTCTTCCTCTGATCTTCTCTTCCTTTTAACTTTAAAAACGTGTTTACTTTTGGAAGAGACGCCATCCAGTGCAGTTGAGAATATGAAATTATTAAAGTATTAACCTCCTATAAGTTCGTTAAAGCAAAAGATTAAGTATAAAATCATAATAAATTATTACATATAAATTATAAATATCATCTTGGGAGATATTTCTTTCACTACAATTGGGGGCTCAACCGGGATTAAACCCGTTAATTCATCAAAACTGCTTAAAACCGATTTTTTTTAGGGTGAACCGCCATTAATTCATTAAATTATGAAGAATTTATTTCAAAAGTTTCATCAAAAACGCCATTAATTCACCAAATTATAAGGAATTTATTTCAAAAGTTTCATCAAAAACTTCATGAAATTAATTTTATCAACCCAAAAAATTAGTTCAGTTTCAGCAATCACCAACCCATCAGTTTCATCAACAACAATTTCAAAAAAAAAATTTTAACAAGAAATCAAATATAGATATTCAATTTTAATATAAAATCAACTTTAATTGGATACATCTTTTGATTTGAAATCAGAATTATTTAAATCAAGTCCAAAAATGTTTTCATCAAAAATTTTATCATCAAATCAAGAATGCACCAACTTTTATGAATTAATTTTCCAGAGGATAGCATATGGAGAAAGGCGAAAGACCTAACACGAAAGCATCACCACAAAAGTCGCAAGTACAAAATTCAACTATTATAAAATATTATAAGTTTTATTCATAAAACAAAATTGTAAAGAATTGAAATTAAAAAAAAAAAAATATTACAAAGTTTTAATAATATACTTAATTAATAATGAAGAATTAATTTTAATAACATACTTTAATTAATAATGAAGATTTAAAATTGAATTTAGATTAGTGAAATTTTTATTCAAAATTAAATAAGCGATTTAAATTTAAAATAAAAATAAATTTAAGTTTAGTTATAATTGAATATTTTTCTTTTGATTAAACTTGGTTTTTATTATTATAAGTGAATGAATTAAATTAAACCTAATCTTTCTTATTATTATAAGTGAATGAATTAGATTACTTAATATTTTTTTTATTATTATAAGCGAACGAACTAAAATCGAAATTTGTTTGAAACATAATAATTGTATCCAAAATTTAGATACATTAAGTTTTTTTTAGATTTTAAAACAAATACGCAAGTAGATTATAATTTTTGTCTTAATATTTTATCATCATTTTATTATTATATTATATTACAGTTTATTGTACGATATTGTTTATGTTTTGCTTTGACAACTTACAGGATTTTAATATTTTCCGCACATTTTAATACATTAAATTTTTGAATTAATACATTTTTAAGCTTCTACATTTTTTAAAGAGAGACAATACTTTTGGGAGATTAGGTAGTCGGTGGGCAATTTACAATATTAAATAATTTTGATCCAAAAAGTTATTGAAATGGATTTGGTAACTATTTCAAATTTAAACGTTGAGGGAGTAAGAGAGGAATTAAGAGAGCTAAGGCTAAGTACGAACGGGCGTAAATGCGTATTGACGTATAGACTTCTCCAACATTTCGGCCTAGTAACTGAAGACAACGACGGAAGCGGGGAATCTGAAGAAGAAAACGAAGAAAGAAATGAAGAAGACGACGAAGACAATGATGAAGAGGCTCCAACCACGCCGACTTATTTCTCTTTACGCGATATTGAAGATAACGTGTCCCCGTTTACTGGTGCAAGTCCGCTTGACGTTAATCAGTGGATAGTAGAATTCGAAGAAAGTGCGTTAACCGTTGGTTGGAATAACTTGTAAAAGTATGTATATGCAAAGCAGCTGTTAAAGGGAGCAGCAAAACTGTTTGTAAGAAGTCAAAGAGGAATTACCAATTGGCGCACTCTCAAATCGTCTCTAAAGAGCGAATTTGGTACACAACTTTCATCGTCCAAAATCCATAAATTGCTTAGGAACCGACGCAAAAGGCAGAATGAAACCATGCAAGAATACTTATTTAAATTAATAGAGATTGGCAAGCCAATTGATTTAGACGAATCCAGCCTGATTGAATATTTTGTAGAAGGACTCCCTGACAGCAGAATGAATAAGGTTATGTTGTTCCAGTCCAAGTCCGTTCGAGAATTGAAGGAAAACATCAAAGTGTATGAAAAGGTACGAAATACTATCTCGTCATTTAGTCGATTCAACGCCGCTCCATCAACAAGTAAGATGGTCACTAATCAACAATCAGCCATAAGTCATTTGAATGTAACACGAAAAGTTAAATACCCGACAGGAAGATCAAAAAAATAAAAATTGAAAGAAATAACGCAAATATAATATCAGATGTGGAAAGGGACCAAATACACTTTTTAAGGCAAAGAGCAATCGAGTATTAAAAGATGTCACCTTCGTGATCGTGACGTTGAAAACACTGATAAACTCAGGATGTGATCTGTGTTTGATGAGACTTGACGCATGGAAAATTTTGAACATAAATATGATCAATGATGAAAAAAGATGTTTAGTAGGTTTGGAAAATAAAGAAGTCATTACCGTTGGCAGTTGCATTAGTCAGATAATAGTAGATAACATCAAGTTAACCACCAAATTTCACGTTGTGAGTGATATTGCTATTCCTCATGCTATCGTCTTGAGAAATAATGTCCTAAAGGAACTGAATATAATACTAAAGGACAACGGTGTGGAATTTGTCGAAAAGGAATCATGGTGCCGAATCAACAAACAACAAAAGAAGATCACAAAGTCACGAAGTCGAGCGACGAGAACACAGATAGCGAATTTAAGAAGTTGTGCATGATGGCCCAAACCATAAAGGAGAAAAATGAGACAATCATCAATTTGTCAGAATGCCCAGCTGCTCAAAGCAAAGTCGTTAAGTTTATAATCGAGAATTACGAACCAAATATCAACCCAATTTCCCCCATCGAAATGAAAATCCTTGTTTCAGATGATGTTCCAGTTTTTCAAAAGGCAAGAAGGACATCATTTGCCGACCAGATCATAATTGAAAAATAAATCAACCAATGGTTGAAAGATGAAATAATTCAACCGAGCTTCTCGAAATATGCATCGCCGATAGTCCTAGTTTCAAAAAAGGATGGGACGAAACGATTATGCTGCGACTACAGGAAAATCAATGCAAAAATCGTCAGAAATAATTTCCCAATGATCCTTATAGAGGACGCAATTGACAGGCTGCAGGGGGCTAAAGTTTTCACCACCTTGGACTTACGTAACGGATTCCTGCATGTTCCAGTAGAACCAAACTCAAGGAAGTATACTGCCTTCGTAACCCATAACGGTCAATATGAGTTTAGGTATGTCCCCTTTGGAATTTCGAACTCTCCCACGGTGTTTACAAGATACATTTCCACCGTTTTAAGGGAGCTGATAAAAAATGGACTAATAATTGTGTACATGGATGATATAATAATACCATCCGAAAATGAAAATGAAGGAGCAATCTTGCTCCAAAAGGACGCCGAATATCAGAAACTCCATCCGGTTCAGTACATGAGCCGCAAAACTACACCCGCCGAACAAAGATATCATTCGTACGAACTTCAGGTTTTAGTCATAGTGGAAGCCTTAAAAAAATGGAGAATTTACCTGTTAGGATCAAAATTCAAGATTATAACCGACTGTAACGCCTTCGCTCTAACAATGAGAAAGACTGAGATACCGTTAAGAATTTCAAGATTGGCGATGTTTCTGCAAGAATACGACTATGAAATTGAACACCGAGCTGATACGAGAATAAGGCATGTTGACGTCCTTAGTAGATTATCCTGTCCAATGATCGAAGATTCACTAGTGTACCGGCTAAAACAGGCACAAAGTAACGACGATTGGATTACAGCTGTTACAAAAGTTCTGGAAAGCAAAGAATACGAGGATTACTATATAAAACATGGAATACTATACAAAAATCCAAATATGGAACTCATGGTAGTCTCTACTTTGATGGAAGATGAAATAATCAAACTAGTACATAAGCAAGGTCACTTTTCCGTCCAAAAAACACAAGATTGGATTGAAAAATACTTTTACGTCCCACAATTAAAATCAAAAATTATTAAAATAATCAAAAATTGCGTAGAATGTATAATTTCAGATGGAAAAAGAGGTAAAAAAGAAGGATTCCTTTGTCCAATCGATAAAAAGGACAAACCCTTACAAACATATCACATCGACCACGTCGGACCGATGGAAACGACCAAAAAAGCTTACAATCATATACTAGTTGTAGTGGATGCTTTCACCAAATTCGTATGGCTGTACCCCACCAAAAGCGTCGGATCAAGCGAAGTAATTCAAAGACTATAACGCCAATCAGCTATGTTCGGGAACCCGAGGAGAATCGTGTCGGATCGAGGCTCAGCATTCACCTCCAACTCATTTACGGAATACTGCGAAAACCAAAACATTCAACATTTGTTAATAACTACAGGTGTACCACGAGGAAATGGACAAGTCGAACGAATACATAAAACGGTTATAGCCTTCCTATCGAAATTATGCCAAGAAAGCCCAGCCAATTGGTGCAAGCACATAAATAAAGTTCAACAAGTGATTAACAACTCATCTCCGAGAAGCACAAAAATCGCACCATTTAGGCTTCTACAGGTTTACAAAAGAACATTCCCGAAAATCCGGAATTCAACGAAATACTACGAATGGAAGCACTGGACGAATTAGATCAAGAACGAGACAATTTGCGGAAGCAAGTTCGGGGAAATATTGGACGAATTCAAGAAGAAAATCGGAAAACGTTTAACAAACATAGAAAATTAGAAAACGATTACGAAATAAACCAATTAATAGCGATTAAAAGGACACAATATGAACACGGCCTGAAACTAAAACCTTAATTTCTAGGTCCCTACAAAATCATTGCTAAACGAAATCATGGACGGTATGAGGTAGAAAGGGTTGGAGAAAATGAGGGACCAAAAAGAACAACGACCGGAGCAGAATATATGAAAGAATGGAACCCCTCATTCGGGTCGAATGGAGTTGCAGGAGGGCCGAATGTGGGAAAGTGGTAAAACATACTAAACAATACTAAACAATACTGAATAACAAAATAGTTAGCACCACTGACGGACATATTACAACACGAACTTACTAAATTCGCCAACTAACACCATTTTCGGCTTAAAAGCTCTTCCTCTAATCTTCTCTTCCTTTTAACTTTAAAAACGTGTACACTTTTGGAACAGACGTCATCCATTGCAGTTGAAAATATAAAATTATTAAAGTACTAACCTCCTATAAGTTCGTTAAAGCAAAAGATTAAATATAAAATCATAATAAATCATAATAAATTATAACAAATAAAATATAAATTATAAATATCATTTTGGAAGATATTTCTTTCCCTACATTGTATATATATTAGATTATGAATTAGGAGGGATTTTAGGGTTGAATTCAAGATCAGGGTATTCCCTTTTCCAGAATATTTATCTATATATATACATATACGAAATTCTGAATTTGGAGGGATTTTAGAGTTGAATTCAAAATCAGAATTATACACTTTTTACAGAATACTTATAAAAAAATATTCTAGAAAAAAGAGAATAAGTAGATAATGAATCTGAATTGAATCTACCAGAAGATTCATTTATAGATGTTACGAGAAATCGAAATAAAAAAAGAATTGCTTCGGATACTGTTTTCAGATAATTCAATATTCTTCTCGAATTCTTTTCGAAAATAAATTTTGACAATACTTGAATAAATTTTTTATTTAATTTTAATTTAGGAGGAGAAGTGCATATACCTTGAACCGTTTTCGAATAGATTATTAATAACTCCTCAAATATTAACTGGAAATATAATATTCTGATTTTACTATTCGTTTATTTGATTAAATAGCTAAACCGTACGAAAAAATTAAAAAAAATCAGCTGTCTCCACCACAGGACCGACCGCCACTACACAAAAAGTACAATGACAAAATTTATAGATTTTTACATAATAATTTATATCAAAGCAAAATAACTTCTAATAATTTAATAACATTTTGTTTTATTCAATAAAAATAATTATATGCAATGAAATCGTAAAAATATATGTACAATTCATTCATACATCCATTTATTATTATTATTATTCATTCAAAAAATAATATTAAAAGTAAAAAATAATAAAAACTGTAAACAAATACAAAACAAACATATGATTAATATTAAATCTGCTAACAAAAATTTTACCGTTTTAATTTTATGTCATCAACAAATGAACAATATGCATTGGCAGAGATATACGTACATACATATGTATGAATAAAAATTTTTAGAGATATAAAAAAAAAACAAAAAAAATTGTTCATATAAATTCATATGGAGTGTTACGTATGAAATTTGGACTTTGGAAAAATTAAATAAAAGTTAAAGTTAGTCGGAACAAAAAATTTTCTATGGCAAAGTTGTTCCTCTTTACTTGTGTAACAACTTTTCTTAATAATTTTTCTCACAAAATTTTTCTGTTACGAAATATTCGTAAAAAACTTAAAAAGTACACTAGTAAACTACCACTTGCGGTTGTCCGATTTGCTCCAAAAGCTTATTAATCCGAGCTATTTACGTCAAAACCTTAAATATGAAATTTCAAAAAATTCCGCTCAGTCGTTTAAGCTGTACACGTGCCACAGACATACCCACACACGCACCCACACACACACACACACAGTCGGACATCATGCTGAAAATTTTTTTACAGCCTTCTCCACACCGGAGTAGTGCATTTTTGCGAAAATCTCGGGTACAAATTTTTAGTATGAAAACAATACCTACCTTATACATTAATGTATGCGGTCGGTAAAAATATCTTTTCGTTAAAGGGTGAAATAAATTCGTTTTGTCTTTGATGTTTTTTGACATTAAGTTAAGATGCAGCATATCATTGTTCTATGGAAATATATTCTATGTTGCATAGTTTTTTGTATACATAATAACTCAACGCGTTTATCAAAATTTGAGCTAGCAACAACATATTTCTAGATAAAAAAATATTTGTTTATGTTTCTTTTCGATCATCTACGAATTTGCAAGGTTCACACACACAAAATAAACAATAAAAATATGTGCATACATATATACAATTATTCAATAAAAAATTTTGAGAAAACTTAGGTTGATAAAAAATGCTGCAGAAAATTATCAAAATTTTAAAATAAAATATTTCTACTTTCAAAGCGATAACCTGATTTTTTTTTTAGAAATTTATAAAGTTGATTACATATTATAAAAAAAACTCAGTAAGAAGGGTATTTTTTGATGAGTACTTCAAAAGATATTAGTAGTTTCTTTCATTCGTAGTTGTAAATTGTAAATTCGTATATAAAATTTGTTAATGCATCCAGGCATAGTTGCTAAATTTTTTGTTGCTAACATTCACACCATTTTGATCGGTTTTGATCGTACATATGAATTTATGATCGTTTAATTCTTAGCAAATTTATGTAACTATTTGTACACTGTAGTTCTTCAATCTTTAATCAAAATTAGATAAGTATAATAAACAAGAATTTTAAGTATTTTTACACTATATGTAGATATGTTTGCTTTAAATTTGAAAAGCGGCAATTTTTTAAAGTAAAAATCATAAAATATAAAAATTGTAAACTCATAAGTAAATAATGAATTTAGAGAAAAGAAATTGGAAAATTTGTAGTTTGCAATATTGCAAAAAATCAAAAAAAGAACATCCTAAACTGAAAATTTTTAAATTCCTATCATATGATTTATTAGTTGGAAAAATTTGGAGAGAAAGATGTAGTTTTGATGAAGGTAAAGATAAAGTAGCATTTGTAAATCTTTTAAGTACCTACATACATAGTCTTTATAAAGTAAAAAATGATAAAACGGTAAAATGGAAAAATAGTACAATGGTATTACAATTATACCAAAAAAATCGTTACAGACAAAAATTACAGAGAGAATACGAACTAGAGAGAAGAGCTATCTATGTAGCACTAAATTTTTTTTTAATTTTAAATTTTTAGGTAAAAATAATATTTATTTATGTGAGAAACATTTCCCAATTGAATTTATTAGTAGAAAATACCTTAAAAAGAAGCTTTAACCTCTATAAATTTAATAACTGGTCATTGCAGTGATAATGAAGAAAATATGATATTCAAATCTCCTAAAAGACAACGTAATGAAAATGAAAATTGTTTCGAAAATAATTATTGCTTCTATTGTTTAAAAAACGAAAAGTTGACTAATTTTTATAAAAAAAAAAATGTTAATTTATTTAAAAAAATAAAACTTTTACAAGAAAAAAATAGAAAAATGAAAATAAAATCTGATGTTTCGGGTAATTCTAAAACATTTTGCACTATGTTAATGAAAAAACAAAATCACTGGAATGATTCCGAAAAAAATTTTTCCCAAAATATTTATTATAGATCCCAATTAGCATATAAATTTTTAAGAGAAAAATTATTATTTCATACAACAACATTCCAAAGATAGGCTCCAGTCAAAAGACTTCAATCTGGATTTGTAAATTCTGCTACAGAACTAATTCGCAATAAAATTTCAGAAGTGACAAAACGAAGCAAGCATGTTATAATAGTATTTGATGAAATAACAATATGAAGCGAGTTGACCTATAACGAAAAATTAAATATAATAGATAGATTGGAACATATATGGTTCGAAAGGACATGTAATATAGGCAAACAAGTCTGTGTTTTCACGATTCGTGGTTTGATTGATAATTCGAAATGCGTTCTAAATTATTTTTTTTCTAAAACCAGTATAAGCAACTTTTGAAATATTCAAGTCAAATTTGTGAAAATATATTGCGAAAGGCAGATGAAGTTATCACATCTCTCTCCGAATTTTTAATTTATACAAAAAATTATATCAAAAGTACAGATTTTGGAAATTTTATTGCTCCATCTGACAAGTTTCTTAGAGCCTGTCAAATACACTGTGCGATTTTTCAAGCTTTTTTTAAGAATAAAAAACATTTTCAAAATATACGTGAAATTATGATTAAAGAATGTATTTGTATTACTGCAGAAGATGAAAATCTAAAATATTGGTTTTGCAAAAGGAATCCTTGTTACGAACATAGAAAAAATATTTTGCAGTATTTGTTAATAATACTGCTTCGAAAACATTGCATCTGGACAGTAAAAAAGTTTTACCAAAGCCAAGAGAGCAGACTTAAAAATTTGACTCAAAACCATAAAACTTAAAACTTAATATAGACACTCAACAAAAGAAATAAAGTTAGTAACTTGCCTGGGTCGCTTTCTCGAGAATTATTCGAAACAAATGAGTAATCGGTGATGGAGTCGTGGTGGCTGGTAGGCGTTTACCCAGGCATAATTAATTGGCGGTAGACTCCATTGGAGTAAAAATAATTATAAAATTAATAAATAGAAATAATAAACAATAATTAAAACCGAGCGTAGATTTAAGGAAAATAGATTAAGTAAAATTAAGTACATAATTTTGATTTCTAACTTTTATTTAAAGAAAAAAAAATGGATTAAAATAACAATGTCAATAAATAAACAATTAATAACAAAATTATAAACAAACAATTAGATAAACTTAAGGTTCTGATTAAGAAAAATAGAATAAGGAAAATGAACAATTTAATTTTGGACTACTTTCCGAAAAAAAATATTTTTCTTTCTTACATAAAACTTGATGAAAACAGTGAAATAAGTGTTTTGTTCATTTTCGAGAGAGTATCTGCGTATTAATTTTTAGGTCGGTAACCCCTTCGGGTTTTGAAATATTCCTTTCAGGAAGTTGTATGGCAGCTACTCAAATCAGTCTGAATTTAAAAAAAACTGTAAAATTAACAAATACGTATTTTTTTAAATAGTATTTGGGTACCAATTTTCAGTTCGGTAACATCCTTGGTTTTTGAAATATTCCTGATGGGCACTGGGAATTGTATGGCAGCTACCAAAAGCACTCAAAATTTCAAAAAAATGTAAAATATGTATTTATTAATTTTTTTAGTAAGTACTAATTTTAGTAGTAAGTTTTTAGTAAGTACTAATTTTCAGGTTTCTAACTCTTTTAGTTTTTGAAATATTTCTAATGGGAGCTGGAAGGTGTATGGCAGCTATAACTTCCTGTGAACCTTTTGAAAATACTTATATACAGAATCAATGGGGAAGTCATATTAGTCATATTAGTCTAACAGTCATATTGTCTAACATCTAACAGTCACCGATTAGCTTGGAGCATTTTGTGCTGATTAGCGCATCAGAAGATAGTTTTTGGTATAAAAACTTTTGAAGTTGTATGGCAGCTATGACTCTAGCACCACCCAGAGAACCATCCAGAGTATCAAATGAACATACGTTGTAAACATAACTTTAATATGAGTATTGATTTAGGCGTGATGCGGTTTCACACAAACGCACCAACGATTTTATATATTAAGATAATATTACGTATTCTAGAAAAATTATTTTACAGTTTACATCTATCCAAAATTCAAAAAAAATAAATTGACTGCTTAAAATTTAAATTTGAAATATTTACAAAAATTTACAGTGGACTCCAAAAAACCATTTCTTTTTTCACTTTAATTTATGTTTCATATACATAAGTATTTTGAACTCCAAAAAAATAAATTTACTCCTTAAAATTTAATTTTGAAATATTTACAAAAATTTAGAGTGGACTCTAAAAAACCATTTCTTTTTCCACTTTAATTGCTGAACATAAAACAAAAATTTGTCATGGTGTAACTGTTTTCAAATAAACTTTATAGAAACTCTAAAAGGAACTTTTTTGTTTAACGATTTTATATAAAACGAGGAAGAATACAGTTGCCTTTGTCAAATTTTATATAGCCTGTACGAACCTGTTAGTATGTTCATAGTCTGCCACTCTGCTTATAATACTATATTTTTTAATTTTTAAGTATTTTAAAATAATTTGGGTGAATTTTATAATTCCTAGAACTATGGTTTTGTACACAGATTCAAACTACATGTTTATACATTTTTCAAAAGCAGATTCTAACAAAGACGAAGACGAAGTATTTTGGGAATGGTGTATTTCGTATTATTTTTTGTCTGCTTTGTTTTTCTTGCTTTTTAAAGAAACAGTTTGAAAAAATTTTTTACTGTTCCCATTGTTCTAGCTTTTCTCTATATAAATATTATCTTAATCAATGATACTGGCCACAGAAGAAAACAACAAAACGTGGTTTAAAAAGGATGAGTTCTGTTATAACCATAAAAATAAAATTCTTGATATTTTAGTTTTAATATTACTGTGAAAACATTGCAGTTGTTTTGACAAGTTAAAAGAATTTGCCAAGTAAATTAACATTACTATGTATAGCATTTTTGGGTTAAATGAAATCATTTACGACGAAGGAAACTATTTGCTAAAATGAGATCTATCAAAAATTTTACGAAAATGAAATGAAACCTATTCTGAATTAAATGAAACCTTTTACGAACTAAATGAAACTTTTTAGGAATCGAATGAAACTTTTTTTTATTAAAATTAAACTACTTTTTTTTTAAATGAAACAATTTTTTTTTTTAATGAAACTATTTTTAATTAAATGAAACTTTAAAATTCAATATTACATAAATTAAATTAAATAAAAAAGTAACAATTAAATTTATGCATAACTAAAAACATAAATTAAAGTCTGCTTAAATTGCAAATTTGTTAAAGGTAATCTAGTCAGATTTGTAGATTGGAGTCGCGGTGGATCTATACCCAGGATCAACACACAAGAAAGAAGACTCCAATTCAAGTTGGGAATAGTTAATGATAGAAAAAAAGAATTCAGTTCAGTTCAATATCTAAGTGTTTAGCTCGTTATTGTTACGAAAGTTTTCGTTCAAAATTTATTTAAAAAATTAAAATTTTATTATTTGATTACATAAATAATTATACAATAAAAAGATACTCTTAAAGAAATTAAACAGAAATTGAATTTCTTAATAATAATGTAAAACAATATTTTTAAATTCTTAATATTAAACTATGAATAACCTAAAAATTATTTTTTTTGTTAATAAATATAATATTATGTATTCAATTTACACATTTTTTCATATTTATTTATATAAAATATATTATTATACAGGGTGTTTCACGAATAAACAACATCCTTGTAAGGGGTGATAGGGGAGATAAAAACAAGCAAAAAACTTAGTATTTAGTGAAGTCTATTCCTAACAGTTTCCGAGATAACGGGACTTATAGATTTTCGCTTCTTTAAAATTCTTTAATTTAATTTTTTGTTTATAATTTAGGAACTAACAAACGTAACATCAACCTTAATACCATATTCGGAAGCTTACTAATTTAGCTATTTAACGCACCAGGACTGGGTGATTTTTTAATAAAAAGTTATACAGCTTTCAATTTAAATATTTTTGCATTTTCTATTAAAAAAATGTCATTTAAACCGTTTTTCTAAAAAAAAAATAACGGTATCAACCTAACGGTTTTATGATAAAAAACTATTCTCTGTTTATTGCTGCACATTCTAAGTATAATAGCAACCCTGTAGCTAAAAAATTGTAAAAGTTATAAATAAAAGAAGAAAGCATGATTTTCAAGAAAAACACTCAATATTTTAATCTCATATAAAATAACAATTTTAATAACATAACATAACATAATATTATAATAAATAAATCAATTATAATTTCTATCTAACAAAAATTTAAAACATTTACATCTTTATTAACTTTTTGATCTCCACATTTTTCATACAAATTTTTCAAAAGTTCAGCATCGTTTGAAGTAGAGTACTGAAATTTTAACTACGGCCCCCTAAAGTTTCAAAGAATCTTAAATTTAAATTGTTATAACGTAAGTTCACAATCAAACACTATCAAATTAGCTATAGAAGCTATATCTTCAATCTGACACCCAGTGATAGCTACTTTTATTAGCTTCACAAATATGTATATAATAAATATGTAGTTTTGCTATACGATACTTTAATTTACCGTTATGCGAACCTTAATTTTTGCAAAATTCTTGACCTCTTCTATCTTCCAAACGGTTTAACTTAGAAACTTGAAATTGAAAATAAGAATGAGTCATTTCAGATAATATTTTTGTGTCGACGCCGGTTTAGCTGTAAGGGGTCAACAAGTGAAAATTCCTTATTTTTAAACACCTTTAACTTGAACACCAGTTAACATTTTTTTGAAATAATACAAAAAATTAAAGTTCCAGCATTATACTTTTATTTCTGCTATCAACTTTTCTTTATAATATCTAAGTTACCTTAAAATTGACAAAAGTGTGAGTTGAGTTTTCTCAATTTTTCTAACAAATTTTTTAACGATTTTTTGAATTCTTTTTTCACTATGATGCGTAGTACAAAAAATTGAAATAAATAAAAAATATAACGATTGCTTGAAGAATTTATATTTATATGATATTGGTATACATACTTATATGCATATATCATGTTTATTTACATATCGTATATGTCACTGATGAATGAATAATATACAGAAAGAATATTGATATATGTGCATGTATGTATATATATAGCGGCGTATATAAGCATTTTGTTGTATTTAGACATTAATCTACGAATGAAATATTTTTAAAGAAATATGGCAATGTATATGGCGATATTCATATAATAATATATATGTATGTGTATGCATATTAATATATACATATTTGTAGTAAGTTTAGTATAAATAGTTAGTATAAATTAATATACTCTTGCCGCTTAGTATGATATAATACTATATCAAATTTCGAGAAGTTTTGGATTGATAATCGTTAGGTGGAGGCTTAGAATCTGATTTTGAAGAATCATATACTATGTATAAACCATAGTTCAGTTCTAGAAATTTTTAAACTCATCCAAATTATTTTAAAATACTGAAAAATTAAAAAAATTATATTATGAGCAAAGTGACAGACTATGAACATAATAATGGGTTCATATGGGTATCTAAGAGTTGACAAAGGCAACTGTGTTCTTCCTCGTTTTGTTAGTATTTACTGTTTAGTAATAATATTGTGCTGCTAAGTGCTAATAATTATAATATAATATCGTATTGAAAATGCGGATGTACATTGTATGTATGTATTTGGTATTGTGGATGTACATATTATGTTTGGAATTCGGTACATATGTAGTAGAATTAAAATCTAAAAAGTAAAGCATCGGTTAAGAATCAAAACATTTCTTTTTATATTTTTACCTCTTTTCTTGTTAGTATTTAGTTAGAAAAATGGTGATTGTGCTCTTAAATTTATTATAAAGAGCACGCGAGTAGCAGCAGCAGGAGATTGTCTTTTATTATATTTAGATCATATTACAGCAATTCTCTTTGCTTACAAAAACAAATGTCAACCAATACTCAATATTATGAAATTTATGATTGTTCTCTTTTTTCAAACTAAACAAAATAATATTATGGAGCAAAGAGAAAAAAAATTGCTCTTTGCTCCTAATAATAAATAGAAATAAATTGAAATTAGAATTAAGAGAATCTAAGCTTTACTTTTTATATTTTTTTTTCTTACTAAGTATTTACTGTTTAGTAATTAATATTGTCTATAATACTATCCAGCCAATGGTGTAGTGGTTAAGACATCGGCCTTTCATACGAAAGGTCTCGGGTTCAAACCCCGGCTGGGTCATATAGATTAATAAAAAATAATATAGATTTTTCTTATAATATATAATTAGTTGAATATAATTAAATTAAAAATAAATTATAATTAATATCATATTGTAATAGCTATATAATAAAATAATAATAAACCATAATTTTTGTATAAGATAATGATGGTGTAGAAATACAAAAAAAAAAGAAACGTCTTAGTCTTGTACAATAGCTACAACCGAGTAATCAAAGGCTTAGTGAATTTAATGATTCACGAAACTGAAGCTTAGTCAAATATGAATAATAAAAAATAACTTAGTGGATGCACTATACTCCTCATAGGCGTGGTAAGGGAAAAAAAATTAATATTGTGCTGCTAATAATATAATATCGTATGTGAAATGTGAATATACTTTGTTTAGTGTTTTACAATCTCTGGCTATTGGGCTTTTATTTAAACACGCATTTCCTCATTTAGTCTTAAGCGGAAACTGATTATTTATTTTCCTTAAAACTAGTCTTAAACTATATATTAAACTAGTATAATAATTAACCTATAAAACTGTATTATCATTTATTTCATTTCTATTATATAACAATTTGTTAGTACATTATATCATAAAGAAATCATATATATGATTTCTTTATGGTGGAATCTTGCAAGCTATTTTAGACACACTTCCCGTTGAGCTAGAAATTTGCAATTTTGAACACAGTTTAGATTCCGGTGACAATACATGATTTGGTAAAATAATAATACCAAAAAACGGTAGAGAAGTTAACTAAATAAGCAAAACAATATTTGCATACAAAGATATTACAGATTTTTTAACAGAATTATTACAGAGTAAAATAAAAATATGAAATTTGCCTTGACATGTATTTGTTTGGTTGTTGCCTTTTAATTAAATATAGACAAAAGTAAGTGCATGTACGTAGATATAATAATATATAATTTTATACATTTAGTTTATACATTTTTCTTTTTCGTGAAACACACAAACAAAGAAACGGCAATCATTTTTACATTTTTGTTTGTTGCATTATATGCATGTGTGTAGATATTTACCTTATAAGAGTAATGGATTTTTGGTTTATATATAATGTAAGTATATTAGAATTCGATGCTGTTCTAATACTATTCTGTAATACAATTGTATAATGTTATATTATAATACGATTGCAATTAGCATTTAGCAATAGTATTCTTATTCCGCAATCCGTATACATAAATTTATTCTTTTACTTTAAAATGTATGTAATTAATTCTGTAATGTAGCAAACAAACTAACGAACTTTTTTTTTCTTTTTGGCGAAATATATGAGGTTTTGTTTTCCTCCTTTTTTCTTTTTTTTTTCCGAAGTTTATGTTTCTATACAACATATGGTATTGCTATACATATAGTTTGAAATTTGAATGTGAATGATATCATAACCTACATTAATTTTTAGAAGGCCTGGACATTGAAATGCTTAAATGTGTTTGTGCATATTGTAAATGTATTGTGAGAAAAAGCTTCGAAAAATGACATTTAATAAAAATTTTTTTTTTTGTTTTTGTTTAAGAAAAATGCCCATTTTTAACAACTTTCTTATCGAGTTTTCGATATGAAATATTCACCCAAACATGCCGAATTTTATATTAAAACGAGGAAGAATACAGTTGCCTTTGTCAACTCTTAGATACCCGTACGAACCGTTAGTATGTTCACAGACTGTCACTCTGCTTACAATATTATTTTTTTAATATTTTAGTATTTTAAAATAATTTGGGTGAATTTTATAATTTCTAGAACTATGGGTTGTACATATATTCAAACTATATGTTTATATGTACATTCTTCAAAAGCAGATTCTAACCTTCCACATAACGATTATCAACCCAACACTTTTTCAAATATTCTATAGTACCATTTAATACTAAGCGGTAAATGTATATTAAATTTACTTAGTACAAAATAGTAAATATAATTTTAAATATTATATTATATTATATTTAAATATTCCATTGACAGAATAATTTCTTATAAGTACAATAAAATACATATATGTATGTAAATACGGCGCTATATAATATACATCTATACTCTTATCATTCATTCACTAGTGACATATATACGATAAACATGATATTATATAAGTATGTATGTATAACAATATCATATAAATAAAAAATTTTCAAGCAACCGTTATGTTGTTTATTTATTTACTTTTTTTTGTACTACGCATTATATCCTCAACAATTTCAAATTATCGAGTAAAACAATATGCAAAAAAATCGTTATTTGTTAGAAAATTTGAAAAAATCAAGTAACACTTTCGTCAATTATAAAGTAACCCTATATTATTAAAAAAAGTTGTTAACAGAAATAAAAGTATAATGTTGAGGCTTTAATTTTTGTGTATTAATTCAAAAAAATTTTAACAGGTGTTTAAGTTACAGGTGTTTTGACCCCTTACAGCTCCTAAACCGGGGGTGATACAAAAAAAATTTCTGAAATGACTCATACTAATTTTTAAAGATCTAACTTCTGTCAAAATTTCAAGTTTCCAACTTAAACCGTTTAGAAGATAGAGGGGTTAAAGGATTTTGCAAAATTTTAGTTTCGCATAACGGTAAATTAAGACACCGTATGCCACAAATATATATCAATTGTATACATACTTTTAAAGCTAATAAAAGTAGTAATCGTTTAGCATTTTTAAAATGAAGATATACCTTATACAACTTGTGCTATAACAATTTAAATATAGAGCTTTTTTGAACCTTTGGGGAGCTGTAGCTCCGTAACGGGTGGGGCTACAAAAAAAAGTTATTAAAAATAAAATTAATATTTTTGTGAGATCTATCAGTAGTTAGAATTTCATAGCTCTATTGCAAAAAAAATGTGGGGATCTAAAAGTTAGGTGTTCGAGAGCTACCCTAAGGCTTGGTCCAAACTCAACCAAAAAAAATAGGGAACCTACAAATTACTCCCAGAATATTTTGTGTAAATTTCAAGGTTCTAGCTTTCTTAGTTTTTGAGTTAGCGTGCTGACGGACGGACGGACGGACGGACATGGCTCAAAAGTCTTAGAATTTTTTCTGATCCGATCCATACCTTTGAAGGTATATCTAGCTCGCTTATTTCGAGGTGTTACAAACGGAGGAGTAATTTTATTATACCCGATCCTATCGTACGGGTATAATAAAATTTCAGCTTTCAACTCAAAATCTTCAACATATTTTCAGCAAAATAAAATTTCTGTTTTTTTCTACCATTTGATATCGCCGCCATTTAATAGTCTCAAAACATAATGAGAGTACTCAATTTTAATAATTTTAGTGAACATAACCTAATAATTTAAAAGCTTCATAATAAATTGTGGTGCAAATTTGGTAAGTATATTTCAGTTCAAGGGTATAATAAATTTGCCATTACGTTTGTGACACCTTAAAGGTGTCGAGCTAGATGTAGTGTCAAAGGTATGGATCGGCTCAAAATCGAATTCTGAGTCGATTAAGCCATGTACGTCCGTCCGTCCGTCCGTCCGTCCGTCCGCACGATAACTCAAAAAATAAAGGAGCTAGGGGGCTGACATTTTTTTTACGTCACTTTTGCAAAATTGTTAGTTTTGCTATTTAAATCCAGCATTTTCGGTCGGCGGGTTCGAGTAGCTGCCATACAACTTCTATCTTTATATAGAAATAACTCAGTATCTATTCAAGCTAGGTTTCTGAAATTTTGCAAATGACGATCAAGTTTTATGGCAACAACTTCTGTAAAATTTGGTTGTGCTGGTGCGGCGGGTTCAGGTAGCTGCTATACAACTTCTCCGTTTAAATGAGAATAACTCAGTGTTTATTGAAGCTAGGAGTCTGAAATTTAGTAAAGAGGTGTTGAGTTACATGCCAACAACTTTTGTAAAATTTGGTTGGTCTAGAGCAGCCGGTTCAGGCTTCTTGCACCTCTTGGAACCTAATGAAGATAGGCGTCTGAAATTTTGCAAATGATGATCAAGTTTTATGGCAACAACTTTTGTAAAATTTGGTTGTGGTGGTGCGACGGGTTCGGGTAGCTGCCATACAACTTCTCCGTTTAAATAAGAATAACTCGGTGTTTATTGAAGCTAGGAATCTGAAATTTAGTAAAGAGGTGTTGAGTTACATGCCAACAACTTTTGTAAAATTTGGTTGGTCTAGAGCAGCCGGTTCAGGCTTCTTGCACCTCTTGGAACCTAATGAAGCTAGGCGTCTGAAATTTTGCAAATAATGATCAAGTTTTATGGCAACAACTTTTGTAAAATTTGGTTGTGGTGGTGCGACGGGTTCGGATAGCTGCCATACAACTTCTTTTTTTAAATGAAAATAACTCAGTGTCCGTCCGCACGATAACTCAAAAAATAGAGGAGCTAGGAGGCTGAAATTTTTTTCACGTCACTTTTGCAAAATTGTTAGTTTTGCTATTTAAATCCAACATTTTCGGTCGGCGAGTTCGAGTAGCTGCCATACAACTTCTATATTTATATAGAAATAACTCAGTATCTATTCAATCTAGGTATCTGAAATTTTGCAAATGATGATCGAGTTTTATGGTAACAACTTCTGTAAAATTTGGTTGTGATGATATGACAGGTTCGGATAGTTGCCATACAACTTCTCTTTTTAAATGAAAATAACTCAGTGTCTATTGGCTATCTGAAATTTAGTGAAAAAGTGTCGAGTTGCATGCCAAAAACTTTTGTAAAATTTGATTGATCTAAAGCAGCCGGTTCAGGCTTTTTGCATTTCTTGGAACTTAATGAAGCTAGGCGCGATAGATTCGGGTAGCTATCATACAACTCCACAATTTACATAAATATATCTCTGTAGTTCGGTACTAAAACATCTGAATGTTTTTAAAAGATGATCAAGTTTTATAGAAACAGGATATATTACGTTCATACGGGTATCCCAGAGTTGACACAGTCTACTCTACTGCACTCTTCCTCGTTTTAATTATAATCAAAAATTATAAAATTTATATAAAAATAAAGTTTGAAGTTTTCTCTTTATGTCAGTAAAATTTTCGCAATTTTCGTTTTTTTCTATACAGTGTTTAAAAAAAAATCGTTGTACATGAAATATTCATGTACTTACATAAATTAAAATATTCTTTTTATAATTAAAATTTTGAATTGCAATACTTTTTTACAAGTACTGGAAAAAAATTAATAAATTATTATTTTATTTTTTAAATATCTTTGAATTTTAATAATATTTTATTTTATGTACTCATATTTTTGTAGTTGAATTTTTGAATTGAATTAATATTTTTAAAAGATTTTATTTCATATTTAAAAAAATTAATTCAATTATTTAGTGCCTTGTATTGCTTTTTTTAATTATTTCCTTACATAAAATAGGTCGAAAATGTTCGGTTCTTGGATGTAAATCCAATTATAATAATAGCACGATATCTGTCGCTACTTTTAAATTTCCGGTTAAAGAGCCTTTGAAAACATTATGGATAAGCGCTGTACAAAGATCAGACTGGCAACCAACAGCCAACAGTTCCATATGTAAATTATATTTTTCAGAATCGTGTTTTAAATTAAATAATGATCAAAGATAGCGTTTAATGCCAGATGCAGTTCCAACTATTTTCACCAGTTACTCGGTAAATTTAATAGAAACGAGTAATAAAAATTTACGCGATGACAATTTAATTTTAAATTTCTCTAATTTAGTTTTAAATATTAGTAAAAAAGTAAATTTAAATGATTGGAAATTATATAAAGGTCAAAATAATATAGTTTTATATATTTTAAAAGAAAATAATCACTTTGGATGTGATTTTAAATTTAGAATAATAATTAATAACGATCTATCAGTTACCTGCTTAACAGGTAATACAGAAACAAAACAATTTCAAAATGTTTTGTCGGAAAATACGAAACTTGTATTTTTTTGTATTTAAGCTTTGCTTCTTCTTAAACATTGTCTAAATTCAGAGAATGATATTGAAAAGCGCGAAAAATTAAATATTATTATTGACCAAATTAACCTTTTAGATATGAACTTACCTAAATATAGTTGTGATACCATCGTAATGTCATTTTTAATTTTTACCCACTCAAGATCTACTTATTCTATTATTTCTAATTTTCTTTCTCTTCCATCCGGTCGGCATCTTCGAAGGTTATCTTCAAAATTGCACATAACACCTAATTATAAAAATGATAAAAACGATGACAACTATTTAACTGCAGCTTCTGAATCCTTAACGGAACGTGAACAATTTGTAGCTATATTAATTGATAAAATTCACATAAGTCAAGGTCTACAATATAAATCGAACAATATTGTAGGAATGGCTGATAATAATCCTAATGAAGTTGCTAAGACCGTTATTGCCTTTATGGTAAAGTCTGTTTTTGGTAATTTTAAAGAAATTGTTCGATTGTTTCCTGTGTTCCGTCCGACTGGTCAGTATTTAGCAGATACTACAAGAGAGGTTATTGATTTTCTTCAAGCAAAGGGCTTCCGGGTTTTGGTTATCATAACTGATAACAATAAAATAAATCAAAATATGTTCAGTATTTTTAATACTGAAAGACAAAATTATTTTCCAAACCCTAACGGTCAGGGTAATATATTCTTAATGTATGATACTGTTCATATTTTTAAAAATATTCGAAATAATTGGCTTTGTGCACCAAATAAAGTTCTAATGTTTTCTGATTTCGAAACAGAAGAAATTAGATATGCCCGTTTTGCACATTTTTCGGAATTATTTGAAAAAGAAGAAAATCTCCAAATTAAAAAAGCTTATAAAATTAATAGGAAAATCTTAAACCCTACTTCACTTCAAAGGCAAAATGTTCACCTAGTAGACAATATATTCCACCCCTCAACAATAGCTTGTTTAAAAGAATCCCAAAAAATGCGGCCGACTGGTGACTTCTGTGAAATTATAAGAAAATGGTGGGATATATGCAATACACGCGGTAAATTTCAAGGCCTTAAAACTAGAAATGAATTGGGTAAACCTATATATAAAACAACAGATTTGCGTCTTAATTTTTTAAAAGAATTCTGTGACTGGTTATCAGTTTGGAATAATAATAATAACAAAAATTGTTTAACAAAAGATAGCTTCAACGCTTTAGTATTTACTACTAAAACGTTAATAGATTTAGTAAATTAGGGCCTTTCTTTGCCTACAGATCAGGTGCTTTATCTTCTTTTTCATATGACTGCAATCTTTCAGGAAATATTACGGGACTATGACTTAAAAGAAAAATTTTTTGAGACCATTAATCAAAAAGGATTATTAATTAAACTTACATTTATTAGTCTTGGCGACATTAGTCTTGGCCAATGCGACATAGATTTGGAATCGACGTGCAAATGTGGAACGAAAAGTCGCGATATTTTTTTCAAAATTGGTAAAATTTTTTCAAATATTTTATTAAATAATTTCGTTAAAGATAAAAATGACATTTTAAAAAGTAATAAGGAAAATAGAAAATTAAATAAATTTAATTAAAAAAGGCAATATTTTGTGATATTTTTTTTTGTTTTAATATTTTTTTGTAAATAATTTATTTTATACATACTTGTTAAATATGAATTATATTATTTTGATTTTTTTTTTTGTTAAAAAATTATTTATTTATTTTATTATTATACTAGCAGAGTACCCGGCGTTGCCCGGAGTATTTTATTGGTTTTATGAAATAAAAATTATTAACTTTTGTTTCTGCGTTAATTTAATTTATAGTTAACTTATTACTATGCATTTACAGATGCTGGTAGTTAATATTCTATTTTTATTACAAAAAATCTTTAAAGGAATCAATAATCTATTGAGTACGCAATTACGGCGAAGTGAATTTCCACAATATATTCGTTAATATCGAAACATAAAATCGCATTTCCATTATAAAAGACCATAATGTAATACATTGTTTTTCGTAAGTAATGTCACTTCATGTTTTTGTGAATTATCCTTCTAAGCACATTTTGAAAAATTTGCTATTAGGTTCGCTCTATCCCTGCGTCTGTTTACAAAACGTATATACTGTTTAATAAGGAGCAATGAAATATTAATGCAATGAGCAATGAAGGGTAATGTTGAAGAACAACTTTTTTATGTACCCTCACAGCTGGAGATCCTACAGCACCGACAGCTCTTCAAATTTTGAAAAACTTCTTTTTAAATGCATACATCTCAGGTTCCGTTTAACATATTTTCAATATAAAAAATACATGATTGTTTTTTACCTTTATAAATCTACCAGAATTTTTTTAAGTTTACTTTTTCTAATTATGTTTTCAAATTAATTGGCTAAAAGTATGTGTAAAAATTGTATATGGATTAGAATGTAAAGTTTTCTGTTCTTTAAATATGTATGTACTCATTTTTTATTAAATACTGTACAGAAATGTGATATATAGTATTTTTAAATATACGCACGGTATACATACTATATGTACATATTTCAATAATATTTTATGGGAAATATGTTATACACATGCATCTTATAAAGCTAGATCACATGCATTTCTGAATGATGACATGATGACTGTCGTATGTAGGAGATTTTTTCTGTTTTTTAACGGCCGAAAATGTTATGTTGTTATGAAAATGTTATGTTGACTTAAACACAGCATTCTTAAGATACTTAATAAGGTTATTTTAATTATTTTTATATATTAGAAATTTGCATTGAAAGGTTTTTATGGAATATTAAAAACAGTGTAGATAAAAGTAAAGAGTGTTGGAAATATCTTTTTAATAATAATAACAATACCAAAAATTTAGCAGAGTATTTTTAATAGGTACTCGTGCGGAAATGGGCTAACGAACGTTAACAAAAATTTGTCACCAGCTTTATTTAGAATCGTAAATTCATCCTGCCAAATTAGACAAAAATTAGAAACAAAATTTTCTTTTGAAAGTCTATTGTACAAATGGGTTAACGTATCACCGCAGAATTACTTAAATGAGCTGCTGCCTTAAAGTGCAGTACTTGTGCCAATGTTCAATTGGTCAAACCGTTTAAGCACGACAACAAAAAAATGAAAAACTTCATTGAGGCTTGATGCTGAAATGAGTTAATGTATCGTAACAAAATCAACTCAGTAAGCTTCTGTGGTAAAGAGCTAGAGCTTTTGTGAATTTTCAACTCAGTTGGTCAAACCGTTTAAGGGCGAACACAAAAACATTAAGAAACTTCATTGGGCCGTGGTGCCGAAACAGGTTAGTGGATCGCAACCAAATCAACTGAGTGGGCTTCTGCGGTGAAGAGCTACAGTTTTGTAATTTTTCAACTCAATTGATCAAACCTTTTAAGCTCGACAACAAAGAAGTTAAAAAATATCATTGAGGCCTGGTGCCGAAACGGGTTAATACATTGTAACCAATTCAACTCAGTAGGCTTCTGTGCTAAAGAGTAACAATTTTGCAATTTTTCAACTCAATTGGTCAAAACTTTTAAGCGCGACAATAAAAAAATTAAAATACTTCATTGGGCCCTGGTGCCGAAACGGGTTAATGGATCGTAACTAAGTCAACTGAGTGAGCTTCTGTAGTGAAGAATTACACTTTTGTAAATTTTCAACTCAATTGGTCGAACCGTTTAAGCGCGAGATTAAGGTAAATTAAAAGATTTCACTGAACCCTGGTGCCGAAACGGGTTAATGGATCCTAACCAAATTAATCTAGAAAGCTTTTCGGCTAAAGAGCAGTTTTGCAAATTTTCAAATCAATTGGTGAAACCGTTTAAGCAGGACATCAAAAAAATTTAATGAACTTCGTTCGGCTCTCGTGCCCAAACGGGTTACCAGAACTTTACAAAAATTCGTCTCAGGGGTTTTTTCAGACCATAAAACCGCCATACAAAATTGAACATAAATCGGAAACAAAAAATTTTTTGGAAGCCCGCCGGGCTGAACCCGGGTGACATATGGCAACCTAATTTCTTGACTACACCTCTAAAGGTGAGAAGAACATTTGTGCATATTTTCAACTAAATCGGTCAAACCGTTTAGGCAGAACAACGAAAAAACCAAAACGCTTTAAAACGCTCTCGGGCCGCGTTAATGGGTTAATGAACCGAAACGCGATATAGCTTATAACTCCTTCCGGAGTCGTAGAAATGTTTCTGCAAAATTTGGTTGGAATCGGACTGGTGGTTTTTACGTGAATCCGTGCCAAACAAACAAACAAACAAACAAACAAACAGAATTTCTTCCTTATATATTAGATAAATATTTTTTATATATATTAATATATATATTTTTTTTATAACTTTAGTTTAAGTCGACTAGGCCTTCAGGGGACACCACTAAAAAACGCGCCATATTCCCTACCTCAAAGGTGGTGTGGAAAGGGGAATAACTTATAATGTTAATTTATTTCATTATATTAATAAAAACTACATATAAGTTAATATAAATTAACTTATTGGGAAAACAATTAAATAATTTATTTTTTGCACTTAATTTTATATGCATTCTAAAAAAATTTACTTTATTTACTAAACCAAATTGATATTGCCATAAAAATTATTTTGCAACTTTTTTTTTGCTCAGTATTGGTACATTATCAAGGGTTTTTTAAAAAGTTTTTAAGAAGCTTTTTTTTGTTGAAAATTAATTGGAAGACATTTTTTAAAGTGCATATTTATGAATAAAAATTTACAATTTTTAAAAATTGTAAATTAGATGGAACTTTAAAAATGGAATTAAAGATGGAACGTAAAAAAGATGGAACTTTAATGCTCCCTTAAGACGAAATTGAAAACAATCTGTAGTTTTTGTGTTATTTCCAGATTTCTAGGAGGACTACTATTTTTTCCCATAAGACTACGTGTATTTTTTTTGAAAAAAAGGACTACTATTTAGCTTTCCTCTCTCAATGTCCAGGCCTTCTTAAAATTAATGTAGGTTATGATGATATACATTATACAAATGTATTTATAGAGCTACGTAGTGTTAAGTATCCATAGCTATACGTATTTTTTGTTTTATTTTATTTATTATGTTTCTATACAATATATACGGTTGCTATACATATATGTAGTTTGCAATTTGAAAATGAATGATATCAAAATGTACCTATGCATTTATATAGTTACAGTGTTAGGTATCTATTGTCTATGACTAATGGCTATACTTATTTTTTGTTTTAATTTGTTTTTATGTCTCTATGCAATATATAATAATATGAATGATATATGAATATGAATATGAATGATATAAAAATGTACCTAAATATTATATAGCTACAGTGTTAGGTATCTATAGTCTATACTCTATGGCTATACGTATTTTTTGTCTTAATTTGTTTTTTATGTTTCTATATAATATACGCTATTGCTATACATGTAGTTTGATACGAATAGTATAGATCTATAATATAATACACAAGATGTTGGCGAGACCTTGCCAACATGTAAAAAAATATATTTTATATCTATAATAAAACACTCACACTGAATGTAAACTAAACTGGCAATGATGATATTTCTGTATATTTATTTAATAATTTAAAATTTTATGATCAAGAGACAAATATCTTCGACTAAAAGTTTTATCAGAGACACAAACTTTTACTTTTTAAAAAGTGTTTTCGAATTTAAAGCAAATTTTTAATTTTTAAATTTGACTGCCACATCCATTATGAACTGGTCGCAGCGGTAACTTAAAAATAAATTATTAATCTCCTGTTGGCAGTTTTCAAATGACTCTTTGTTTTGAAAAAAATAAAAATACTCTTAATAAAATTAAAAGACTTGAAAGTAAAAAGAGCAAAGTTTATAGTAAGCCTTATATTTATAAGAAACAAATAATAGGCCGATTTTATTCTTGATTTTGTTTTCACTATTATAAAAGCTGGTAAAAGCTTCGCAGCAGACTTTAAAGTAGTTTTGTTTATTTAGGTTGGAATCTTGATTTTTTAAGCTGCATTTTTGATATAACATAAAATATTCGAATTTTTTAATTAATATAAAATTCGGCAGACTTAGTTGATTATATTTCATAACAGAAATCAGAAACTTACTAAATATTATAGAAATGGATATTTTTCTTAAAAAAAAAAGAAACGAGGAAGAATACAGTTGACTTTGTCAACTCTTAGATACCCGTACGAACCGTTAGTATGTTCACAGTCACTCTGCCTACAATATTATTTTTTTAATATTTTAGTATTTTAAAATAATTTGGGTGAATTTTATAATTTCTAGAACTTATGGGTTGTACATATATTCAAACTATATGTTTATATGTACATTCTTCTAAAGCAGATTCTAACCTTCCACATAACGATTATCAATCTAAAACTTTTTCAAATATTCTATAGTAACATTTAATACTAAGCGGTAAATGTATATTAAATTTACTTAGTACAAAATAGTAAATATAATTTTAAATATATAATTTATTATATTTAAATATTCCATTGACAGAATAATTTCTTATAAGTACAATAAAATACATATATGTATGTAAATACGGCGCTATATAATATACATATATACTCTTATCATTCATTCACTAGTGACATATACGATATGTAAATAAACATGATATTATATAAGTATGTATATATATCAATATCATATAAATAATAATAAAAATTCTTCAAGCAATCGTTATGTTTTTTATTTATTTACATTTTTTTTATACTACGCATTATATCCTCAACAATTTCAAATTATCGAGTAAAACAAAATGGAAAAAATTCGTTTTAAAGAAATTTGTTAGAAAATTTGAAAAAATCAACTAACACTTTCGTCAATTATAAAGTAACCCTATATTATTAAAAAAAGTTGTTAACAGAAATAAAAGTATAATGTTGAGGCTTTAATTTTTGTGTATTAATTCAAAAAAATTTTAACAGGTGTTTAAGTTACAGGTGTTTAAAAATAGGAAATTTTCAGTTTTTGACCCCTTACAGCTCCTAAACCGGGGGTGATACAAAAAAAATTTCTGAAATGACTCATACTAATTTTTAAAGATCTAACTTCTGTCAAAATTTCAAGTTTCCAACTTTAACCGTTTAGAAGATAGAAGGGTTAAAGAATTTTGCAAAATTTGAGTTTCGCATAACGGTAAATTAAGACACCGTATGCCACAAATATATATTTATTGTATATATACTTTTAAAGCTAATGAAAGTAGTAATCGTTTGGCGTTTTCAAAATGAAGATATACTTTATACAACTTGTGCTATAACAATTTAAATATAGAGCTTTTTTGAACCTTTGGGGAGCTGTAGCTCCGTAACGGGTGGGGCTACAAAAAAAAGTTATTAAAAATAAAATTAATATTTTTGTGAGATCTATCAGCAGTTAAAATTTCATAGCTCTATTTCAAAAAAAATGTCGGGATCTAACAGTTAGGTGTTCGAGAGCTACCTTAAGGTTTGGTCCAAACTCAACCAAAAAAATAGGGAACGTACAAATTACTCCAAGAATATTTTGTGTAAATTTCAAGATTCTAGCTTTCTTAGTTTTTGAGTTAGCGTGCTGACGGACGGACGGACGGACGAACATGGCTCAAAAGTCTTAGAATTTTTTTCTGATCCGATCCATACCTTTGAAGGTATATCTAGCTCGCTTATTTCGAGGTGTTACAAACGGAGGAGTAATTTTATTATACCCGATCCTATCGTACGGGTATAAAAATAACATAGAAAATATCATTTTAGAAGCCTTTTCTTACAATAGATTCATAATTTTGTACTAATTTATTATTAAACTATTAAATTAAAAAGCTGTCGAAAACGACCGTCACAAAAAAAAGCCCGTGAAAATTTATGAAATTTCATTTTCAGAGACATGAATCTTTTATTAAATATACCAAAGACCTCTTCCAAAGTACATTTAAATAAAATAAATTCAGCAAATTTTTTTCAAGCAAAAAAAAAACAAGTAAAAGTAACAGTAATTCGATGCAACCGACTTATTTATACCCTACACCTAAAAAATTTAAATTAAATTAAAAATCTTAATATACTTAATATACCTAAGCTAAAAAAATACATGTAATAATCCCTCGCTTAATACAGGTAGTAAGGGAGTCAGTATGATAACGTAAATGTTTTTGAATCTATAGAAATTGTGCAATTGCACAGGGGATTTTCTAGTATGTATTTATATATATATATGTAGCTATGTAATTTTAATTTATCCACATATTTTTTATTTTGTTATGTTTCTTTTTTGTTTTTTGTCTTTTTGTGTAAAGAATTAATATGTAAGTATATTTATAATATGATGAATGAGTATAATATGTAAGGTTTTTTGAGTTACTGACAAATTGTGTATGAAAGTACTTTTAGTAAAAATAAAAGCTAAAAAATGTGTGCCTTGTATATAAAAATTTGCTATTATTGGAATGAGTATTCGTAATGATTCTAATAAAAATTCGTAGCTTCCATTGAGGTATGTAATATAATATGAAAAATGATTTGAATTTTTTTGTTTTAAAAATTGAATTGAATTTTAAACCAGTAAAAAACAAGTACATTTGTACATACATATGCACATATGTACCTATTTTTGAAATTTTTTTAAGAATAAAATTTAAACCTAGATTTTTAAAATTTATAGGTAATAAATGTACAAAATAATTTTCATGCAATTCACAAAATTATTTGGTGAAATTTGCATCAAAATTAATATTATGATACATATAGATACATATGTATATTATTTATGCATTACAAATTCAATAATATTGCACTTTTTTCATTCAAATCAAATATTTTTTTTCTTACAAATTTGTTAAGAATTAGAAATCTGATTAGAAATCTATTTATGTATGTATTAATTAAAATATGTGACAAAGTTCAAACCATACTAGAAAATATTTCGCCAGTCCTTAAATTTTATTTTTAATAAAATTTCAAACTTACTTGTTTAAATATTCATCGTCCATTTTTTTTTTGTGTTGTTTATGTTTTACTTGAGTTTAATAATGTAAAGAAAAAAGTGAATTTGGATAAAAGTATTCATAAATATTTTTTTTTTAATATACATATATGTATATCAGTATATATGTTTTTATCTATATCAATTTAAATAAAATTATGCGTTTCATTTAAAACTAAAAAGTAAGAAATAAAATAATGTAAAAGTTTTTTAAATAATAGGTAGGTACCTACATACATACATAAAAATATTAAATTTTATAACAGACTTTTTTTAAAAAAAGAAAAATTAACCGATTTTAAATAACTGCATTTGTGTGCCAATTGTTTTCTAATCATATTTTAAACATATTTTATAATTCATACAAAAACGAGGAAGAGTGCAGTAGAGTAGACTGTGTCAACTCTGGGATACCCGTATGAACGTGATATATCCTATTTCTATCATTTTAATTTTAATAAAAAAAGACTTTTTTTTTGAAATATTAAATATATTTTTATTTTAATATATTACAAATAGGTTCCGGTTAATAATGAAAAATTATGTCGGCCAAGTGGCCCCCCTACCACTTCGGCAGGCTTCCAATCTTTTACCAAAACTATGAATCACGTTGTTCAATAAACTGTTCTCAATGGTTGAAATATGCTCGATAATGTTGTTTTTAAGATCTTGAATTGTTGTGGGATTATTGCTGTACACTTTCGATTTCACAAAACCCCACAAAAAAAAATCCAACGGTGTCAAATCGCACGATCTTGGTGGCCACATCACTCCTCCTCTACGAGAAATAATGCGATCTTCGAACTTTTCCTTCAAAGATCCATTGTTTCTCTTCCTGTGTGGCAAATGGCACCGTACTGCTGAAACCACATATTCTCTACATCCAAATCATCAATTTCCCGCCACAAAAAGCTTCGGATCATCTCCCTGTAGCGATTTCCATTGACCTTAATCGCATTTCCATTTGCGTTTTCATGGTCCGAAAAAAATATGTTCCGATGATTCCTCCTGACCACAAACCACACCAAACCGTAACTTTTTGCGGATGTACTGGTTGCTCTAAGATAACCCTTGGATTCTCTTCACCCCAAATGCGGCAATTCTGTTTATTAACGTAGCCATTGAGCTGGAAATGAGCTTCGTCGGTGAAGATTATTTTGTTAAAAAAATTCTCATTTTCTTCTTGTTTTTCGATTGCCCAAGAAACGAATTGCCGACGTAATGCATGGTCAGTTGGTTTTAATTCTTGCATCACCTGGATCTTATAAACCTTTAAATGGAGATCACGATGCAAAATGTTGAATAATGTGGATGGTTTGATGTTTAATTGCTGCGAACGATGACGAATGGAAGTTTTTGGATCTTCTTCAACACTTCTGCTCACAGCTGCTACATTCTCGGTTGAACGGCCACTACGTTGATAAATGTTGCCTCTGTTATCAACAACAGATCCATTTTCTATAAATAATCATCAGCTTGATGGCACGATTTGTTGGAGCATTTTCTCTACCAAATTTTGTTCGAAATTTCCTAATTACATCTTGAAAACTTTTACCATTTTCAAAAAATGTTGTAATAACAAAAACACGTTGTTCCTTTGTGTAACGTTCCATATTAACTAACCGGTATGTATTTAGAATATACCTAAAGAAACCTCGTATTCCAGGTAGAAAAAGATTGGCGGCAAAATCAAAATGATACCTCAATTTTGAATACCCTATATAAAACTTGATCATCTTTTAAAAACATTCAGATGTTTTAGTACCGAACTACAGAGATATATTTATGTAAATTGTGAAGTTGTATTTTAGCTACTCGAATCTATTGCGCCTAGCTTCATTAAGTTCCAATAAATGCAAGAAGCCTAAACCGGCTGCTTTAGACCAATCAAATTTTACAAAAGTTTTTGGCATGCAACTCGACACTTTTTCACTAAATTTCAGATAGCTAGATTCTATAGACACTGAGTTATTTTCATTTAAAAAAAGAAGTTGTATGGCAACTACCCGAACCTGTCATATCATCACAACCAAATTTTACAGAAGTTATTGCCATAAAACTGGATCATCATTCGCAAAATTTCAGATACCTAGATTGAATAGACACTGGGTTATTTCCATTTAAAGAAAGAAGTTGTATGGCAGCTACTCGAACCCGGCGGCCGAAAATGCTGGAGTTAAATAGCAAAACTAACAATTTTGCAAAAGTGACGTAAAAAAATATCAGCCTCCTAGCTCCTTTATTGTTTGAGTTATCGTGCGGACGGACACTGAGTTATTTTCATTTAAAAAGAGATTTTGTATGGCAGCTACCCGAACCCGTCGCACCACCACAACCAAATTTTGCAAAAGTTGTTGCCATAAAACTTGATCATCATTCGCAAAATTTCAGACGCCTAGCTTCATTAAGTTCCAAGAGGTGCAAGAAGCCTGAATCGGCTGCTCTAGACCAACCAAATTTTACAAAAGTTGTCGGCATCTAACTCGACACCTCTTTACTAAATTTTAGATTCCTAGCTTCAATAGACACTGAGTTATTCTCATTTAAACAGATAAGTTGTATGGCAGCTACCCGAACCCGTCGCACCACTACAACCAAATTTTGCAAAAGTTGTTGCCGTAAAACTTGATCATCATTTGCAGGATTTCAGAAGCCTAGCTTTAATAGATACTGAGTTATTTCTATATAAAGAAAGAAGTTGTATGGTAGCTACTCGAACCCGCCGACCGAAAATGTTGGATTTAAATAGCAAAACTAACAATTTTGCAAAAGCGACGTAAAAAAAATATCAGCCTCCTAGTTCTTTTATTTTTTGAGTTATCGTGCGGACGAACGGACGGACGTACATGGCTTAATCGACTCAGAATTCGATTCTGAACCGATCCAAACCTTTGACATTATATCTAGCTCGTCTCCTTTAAGGTGTCACAAACGTAATGACAAATTTATTATACCCTTGAACATAGTTCATACGGGTATAAAAATAAGTACATACATACATACATACACATTTTTATTAAATTACAAATTCACTTTTTTCTTTAACATTAAACTCAAGTAAATAACACAAAAAAAAAATTGAGTATTGACGGACGATGAATATTGAATAAAATGAATAGTTAATACCGAAAGGAAAAAAAATAAAATTCCAATAGTTTGCTACATTACAGAATTAATTTACAGAATTCAGAATTAATTTACAGAAATTAGTTTAGCAAAAAAAATGTATATTGTTATACGGAAATATAGTATCTTATCTACGTATCCATAATAAATTATGGAATCAAACAAATTTGATTAAAAGAGCTAGGTATAACTTGAAAATCATTTGTCCGATTTATACGGTTAATATCATAAAGTAACTATTATATATACATAGAGTATTCACATGGAAGAAAAAAGTTAACAGTTTTTTTAATTTCGTAAAATCAACTGGATCGTATTTTAGTTTATTTTTATTTTAGTTTTTCTTTTTCTTTTTTTGTATGTCAATTGATGTATGTACATTTGTATATATTTCTTCATATAACTTTTTCGACTTCTTAAAAAAAGGAAAAACCTCGATTCTACCTCGATTTTTTATCAATCAATTTTAGTTTTTTCATAACCCAACTATAGGTACAAGAATTATAATTGTAAAAGTATAAAATATGAAAAAAATGTGTATATATTAATGTAAATTTAAAGTTATTTTCATTCCCTCTAAAAATATATTTTTTCTTTTTAGTCAATCTTACAATATTTTAAAAATTCAAACTACAAGCTATTTAGTTTAATATCAGATCGATATTTATTTATCAGAATATGATGATTTACTGTTGAGACAATCAAAAAGTTTATTAAACACTAATATGTACAAAATTGTTGCAACTTCTTTAGTAATACCATAAAAAAACTATATACATAGAGTATTCATACAGTACAAAATTTTTTAGTCAATTTTTGTATCTCACATCCACTCAAAAATTATTTCTCAATTTGTTATTGCTTATAAATTGAGCAAAATTCATTTTAAGCTCATAAAAAAGAAAAATTGTCTTTTTAACTCAGAATTATATGCTTGTTAATATTCAATATTTCAATTTAGCTTTCAAAAAAAAAAAGTTTTCTAAATAAAATAATTCCAATAATCATACATCAATATGTATTTGTTATTTGTTTTACTTTGCTTTGCTTATTTTATTTTGCTTTGCTTTGTGGATAAGTAAACAATATACTTACAATATACATACAGCTACATGTTTTTATTTTTTATTATACAACTGATATAGAGATTGGGAATGTTTATCAATAAGATCTTTGTTTTTTTTTTAATGCTACAGTGTATTTGTATATAGTGCATTTGTATACATAGATGAGAGAATATATGTATATATTTTATTTTTGCTTGACTTTATGTATAATTTCTAATAAAGGCGCGATTTCTATTTTTGTAATATGTATGTATATTAAAATTTAAATTACAAGTGAAACAAGTGTTTATTGGAAAAATTTTTAAATATAAACTTAATTTTTATTTTATTAATTAATAATTATTTTAATACATAAAGATCCATACATACATACATATGGAGTAATTATTAATTATAGGTACTTATAAAAAAATAATATATAGGTACTTTCTATTTATTAATTAAATACAGTACACTTCATCAATAAAATCACTTTTTAACAAATAGTTAGCTTCTGGAAGTTGCCCAGATTTTATTTAAACTTGATTTGATTGATTTTAACAAGGTTTTTATTGATGTTGAAAAAATTTGGTCATGGTGTTAAATCATATTAAATGCTTAAAATTTTTTGAAATTTTTTTATCTGATTTTCATAAAGTCTTAATTATTTAAGAAAATGATTTTATTGAAGTAGGTACCTACTTATGTACATATGTAAATGGTATATTAGATTTTTAGCAAAATTGAGTAAGTATTTCATTGTATTTCATTGAGATTGTATTTCAATTTTTTATAACAATTGGGAACGATTGCTGTTCTAAACCTTTGCCATCAATTTGTATTTAATTTTAGTAAGTAAAATTTAGGGCAAAAGTTTAGAATAGGTACGTACATACATATCAGGGTTTCAATAATTTTTTTAACGGGGGTTTGGGGACGGCAGCCCCCACTTTATTAAATACAATATTATTGAAATATGTAAAAAAAATGGGATTTTATAGTTGATTATAAAATCAACGTCCCAATAATTTGTTTGGGGGTAGTAGTCCCACTATTTTAAATACTCTTCCACTACTCTTAATTTAAAAAAAAATTCATTATTTTACCTGAATTTCCATTGTGCAAAATTACAAAGGAATAGGACAATGTATAAAATAGCAATATTTCAAAACAATCGGGCGCGGTTACTATTCTAAATCTTTATAGTTATTTTAATGCATGTCTATACTTTCTATTTGTAATGCTTTCTATTTGCATGTGTATGCATGGTTGTAAATATTAGAATGTTTAAGGATGTAACAAAAGACTCACGTCCGCCAGGTATACCTTGCGTATTATGCAAAAGAAGTAAACGGGACTTTGTTGGCAGGTTTTACAGTTTTCCTAAAAAAAAAACCTTTAATTGAAATTTGGGCAACAAAGTGTAGCGTAAGTATTGAAAATATAAAAAATAAAAAATTATTTATATGCGAAGACCACTTTGAGAAAAAATTTTTAGGGCGAAAGCTAAAAAAAGGCGCTATTCCTTCTTTATTTTTACCTGAACTAAATATTAAAGAAACACAAACTCGCGATAATAATATTTTTGTGTTTAATGAAAACATTGATCCTTTGCTTCCATTTTCTCATATAAACTCACAGCCAAAAGAACATTCAACTTTTGGTAAAGAAAACCATAATTTTTCTGAAAACAGTAAAACTTCGTATGCAAGTAAAACTTATTCAAATATAAACATAGAAAAATTAAGTGTACCTTTTGAACATTTTCGAGCAGTATCAGTATCTCCGAATGAATTTAATTCAGAAAAACATGATTTTTGTAGGCATTGTTTAACATTTCAAAAAAAGGAAAATTTTTATTTCAAAAAATACTCAGGAGTTAATAAAACATTAGGTTTCATTAAAAAAGAAAATATTTATTTAAAAAAAAAAAATTTAGCTTTAAGAAATCAAAATAAAAAACTAAAACAACAAAGCAAAAAAGAAAAGCAGAATTCAATATGTAATTTAATTGATAAGCAATCTCATTTAGCAGACGAAGCCAAAACTTTTTTAAAAATGAATTTTAAAAATGTAAGAACATGGTCAGATGATGAAAAGAAAGTAGCATTAAATATACATTTTAGTTCTCCTAAGGGTTATAAATTTTTGAGGAAGGCAATAAATCTAAAATTACCGTATTTTAGTTCTCTTAATAGGTGGATTCCAATTAAATATTTAAATGTAGGTCTTAACGACAAAAATATTAGCGAATTAGGTAATATATTTTCAAATAAGTTATCACTTGAAAAAGAAGCTGTGTTAGTTTTCGATGAAATAGCTATTAGGAAGGATCTTAGTTATAATAGTGCACTGGATGAAATTATTGGTTTTTCTGATGATAGTTTTAAAAGAACAAAAGATGTCGCAAAATACGTATGTGTAATTTTGCTAAGAGGTTTAGTTCATAATTGGAAATATATTCTAAGTTTTTACACTACAGAAAAGGGCATAGGTAGTGAGCATCTTTATAATATTTTAATTCACAATTTAGATGTAGCTTTCAATTTAGGTATTAATGTTAGGACAGTAATATGCGATCAGGGGGCTAGTAATAGAAAATGTTTCAAAATGTTAGGTGCTTCAATAGAAAGGCCCTTTTTTTTTTTAATTCGACTGAAGGTGAAAAAAAAATATTTGCGCTCTTCGATCCAGTGCATTTGATCAAATCTCTTCGTAACACACTTCTTAAATATGATTTTAATACCGTTGATGGCCAAGTTTCATTCAAAATCATTCAGTCTCTTTATTTTCATGAAAGAAACAATAGTAAAAAAATGTGCCCCAAACTTTCTAAAAAACATATTTTTCCCAATTCATTTGAAAAAATGAATGTACGATTGGTCACTCAAATTTTTAGTAATTCTGTTGCTGCTGCTATAAAAACTCTAGTTGCAACAAATAAATTTGTTGCTAGGAAATCTTGTGCTGAATCTACTGCAGAATTTGTATTCAAAATTAATAAATTATTTGACTGTTTAAATAGTAAAAAATTATACGATAGAAACCCATTTCGTTCAGCATTGCAGCAAAACAACTATATTTTAAAAAATCTGTTAAAAATGCAAAATTATTTTCAAAAAATAAGGCCTATCACATCTAAAAAAATTTATTGCATTGATGATATGGTCCAGACCTTAACAGGGATTACGGAATTAAGTTCCGACATCTTTTCATTTTATAACACAGGTGAGTGTTCATATTTATTACTATCGCGTTTAAATCAGGATGTCTTAAAAAATTTATTCTCTTTAATTAGGTATAGAAATGGTTGTAGCAATAATCCTTCGGTACAGGAATTTAGTAATATATTAGCAAAATTAATGTCTGTTAAATTAATTAAATTTAAATGTCTGTTAAAGAAATTTTGATGAAACCGATGATAATATAACCAATATAGTTAATAATTATTTAGAAGAAAATTAGTTAGAAAATTTGAAAATTGATAAAACAGAACCGGAAAATATTGTGTCGAAAAATGCCGAAAGGTACATTTGTAACTATATTATTTTTAAATTAATGAAAAAAATTTCTTGTGATCAATGTACTAATTCATTTATAAAAAAATTTGCTGGTATTTTATTACTCGATTCGGAGCAATTTATTTATCAAAAAAATTACAAAAATTATTCAGAAATCCTTAACTTAAAAGCTCCAACTGAAAATTTTTTCGAAATAACTCAATTTCATATGCGCGTATTTGATCACTATTTTTCGCAAAATTATCACGAAAGAAACTTAAAAAAAAATGTTTTATCATGTTGTTTAGAAGCCACAAAAAAGTCCCGAATATATTCTACATGGTTCAGTGAAAATGATAATTACTATACGCATAAAAAAAAAATTTTAGAAATGTTAATAAATCTTTTATTAAATAAGGAAGCAAAGTGGTTAAAAGAAAAATTGTTAAATAATGAAAAGCAAAAAATAAATATTTTTAAAAAGAAAAATAAAAATAAAACTTAATAACTTTTCTTAGCCCCAAAAATTTTTCCTCACTATCTAGTTTTCTGTTTTAACAAATAATTTTTTCATATGTAATTATAATATATATATACCTATACCTAATTGTTTAATTAGTTTATTTTTTATTTTTTCCATTATCAATTCACGAGCAACGGCATTTTAGCTATCAAAATTTTGTAAATATAATTAGTTGAAAATATATGTACGTACATAATATAGTTTATTTTTATTTTTCCAGTAATGCATTTTATTTGCTTATATTTAAGTATATGTTTAATTTTTTAGTGAATGAATTCTTTTTTGTTAAAAAATTGTTTTGTTATATAATATTTTATTGTTTTGTTATATATTTTATTTTTTTTGATATAATTTTATAATTATTTTTTGTTTTGATTTTGAATTTAAAAATATTTGAATTTTTATTATTTTTTAATTTTAAGTAATAAAAATTGGGTTTTTTACGCCAATTGGAAAATTGTTATTATATTATAATACACTATATTTTTAAATTTTCCAGTTGGCTTTTTCCCTGCTAAAATTGATCTTATTCTTTTCTTTCTTATCAAAAAAATATTCTTTTAAAATAACATTCTTGGCTTTCAGTACATTATTCATCTTGCTTTAAAATCCTTCAATAGGTAAATTGCATTTTAGATTTTTAAAATGCGATACTTATTAACTAAAAAAATAAAAAATTTAAACCCGACTTGTAAGTACCATAATGCTTGTAAGAGTTAAGAACGCTAGCAATTTAAAATAAAAAATCATGCAATTACGCAAATCATATATCTATAATATAATACACAAGATGTTGGCGAGACCTTGCCAACATGTAAAAAAATATATTTTATATCTTATTATATTATATATTTTATAATAAAACACTCACACTGAATGTAAACTAAACTGGCAATGATGATATTTCTGTATATTTATTTAATAAGTTAAAATTTTATTACCAGAGACACAAATCTTTGACTCAAAGTATTATCAAGAGACACAAACCGTTCATTAAAAATATAAATAAATTTAGTAAATATTATTACCAAAGACCAAATTTTCCACTAGAAGTATTATCAGAGACACAAACCGTTCATTAAAAGTGAGTACAGTCAAAAAAGGAAAATTACATACTTAAAAACACACATTTTCAATAAAAATAAATTCAGCAAATTTTAAATTTTTAAATTTGACCGCCACATCCATTATAAACTGGTCGCAGCGGTAAATTAAAAATAAATTATTAATATTCTGTTGGCGTTTTCAATCTTTGTTTTGGAAAAAAAAAAATAAAAATAGGTATTCTTAATAAAATTAAAACGTCTGAAAGTGAAAAGAGCAAAGTTTATAGTAAGCCTCATATTTATAAGAAAAAAATAATAGGCCGATTTTATTCTTGATATTGTTTTCATTAGTATAAAAGCTGGTAAAAGCTTCGTAACAGACTTTAAAGTAGTTTATTAAAACCTAAAAGACTTTAAAGTGTTTATTTAGGTTGAAATTTAGATGTTTAAGCTAAATTTTCGGTATAACTGGTATAACATAAAATATTCGAAATTTTTTTATTAATATAAAATTCGGCAGACTTAAATAATTATATTTCATAACAGAAGTCTGGAACTTACCAAATATTAAGAAATAGATATTTTTCTTAAAAAAAAAAAAGAAACTAACATAGAAAATATCATTTTAGAAGCCTTATCTCACAATAGATTCATAATTTTGTACTAATTTATTATTAGACCATTAAATTAAAAAGCTGTCGAAAACGACCGTCGCAAAAAAAAAGCCCCCGAAAATTTATGAAATTTCATTATCAGAGACATGAATCTTTTATTAAATATACCAAAGACCTCTTCCAAAGTACATTTAAATAAAATAAATTCAGCAAATTTTTTTCAAGCAAAAAAAAATAAACGCAAAAGACTTGAAAGTAGTTTTGGTAATTAAAGTAATTTCGCGGCGAAAACTGTTTTTCAACGACATAAAAATTTTTTTTTAAAACTAAAGAAAATAGAGAGTAAAATTTTAACAAATATTAAAATTATTTCGATTATTGGGATTGTTTTAAATGTTTTTTCGCCGGTTTTTATTGTGCACTTTATACATGTGTTTTAAGCAATTTTTGAGATATCGGCACGAACTTTTACCCTGAATGTGTTTTTAGCTTGGACCATTTTTTCTCAATGATTAAAAAACTGTCAAAAATTACCGCCACGAAAAAACGGCGAGAACTAATTAATAAACTGTACCTAATATTTTTAATTTTATGTGTTTAGATTTGTTTTATGTTTTTTTTCTATTACAGCAAGTAAGTAAGTGATTCCAACGTTTTTTTAGTGGTGCTGATGTAAAAATGAAACTTTTAGGTAGTTTATTAAGGGAGTCAATGATAACGTAAATGTTTTTGAGTCTATAGAAATTGTGCAATTGTACAGGGGATTTTCTAGTTATAAATTATATTTATTTAAAAATTGTTAACGAAAGAAAAAAGTACTAACGGTTTTTATTATAAAAATTATTATAAGAGTAACTATATTATTAATATAATTCAAACATTCAAACATTAATACATTTTGACAATGATATTATACCATTTATATACTATTGCAAATTAGTTTCTATTCTTTATGTTAAATAAATTCTTTATTTACATTTTACACATTCATATTATTTTCATAAGTAATATAAATACATTTAAGTGTACATTTACGAGTACATTTGCGAGTGTAAAAAATGATTTAGTCTCATTTACAAAATGCTTATAATTTATAGTGAAAATATTTAGAGTATTGAGTAAATTTGGGTACAATAAAATGTATATTGAGTAATTTTGGGTACAAAACGTTTTTAAGAAATTGACTAAAAAATTTTGTACTGGATGAATACTCTATGTGTATTGTTTCTTTATGGTAATACTTTTAAAACCAGACGTTTCAATTATTGTTCTAATAGCGTAACTCACTGTACTACTAAATATTTGTTAATTTTTGCTAATATTTGCTAATTTAACTCTTATTTTTTCAAAGGTATGTGGATTAATATGTTATTTAGTTAATTTGGTGCACATCTTAATTTTTCAATTTATTTGAACTTTCCATAATTCTATGAAAAAAATTTAAAATATTTTATAAACAACGCCTAAATATCTTACAAGCCGATTCGGAACACTCAATTTATTTTGTACACAAATTGCCTTTTTTTTTCAAAGTTTTCGTTTTCCAGCTTGTACGTAAAGTCGTTGTTATAAATATCGTGCATTGTTGTTTCTTCTTAATTAAATTTTTTTTGTAAAGATATGGTAAGCTGTTTAACCCCTTTGTGCCATATGCTTTTTCTTTTCAAAAATACCTTCTTAATTTTTAAAATTTTAAAATTCTGTTTTTTTTATATAACAAACTATATGTAGCTACCTTATTCAATATCAAAAAATACTTTTATGAATTCTGCTATCTAGAAAGAATGACAATATATCTATTTATAGTTATAAAGGCTGGTTTCCTTTTAAATTTCATGGATATTATCGCAACTTCAGAAAGAGAAAAATATAGTGCACTACCAGTGGGAGAGAGAGAAAAAAATTATATTATTAAAAAATATTACAACAACACTATGACAATTAAAATTGTTCATAAGCTAATTTATTAATGTTTATATTTATATTTAGTTAAAAATTTAAATTTTTTATTTATAAAGTTGTTAATAATAATATACATAGTTTATTAATAATATTTTTATACCGATAATATAGTCATTTTAATATAGTTTCTCACTAAAAAATAAAATTTGAACATTTGTTTATTTTTTTGACACTTTAAAATTTAAATGCCACGGTAGTAGAATTTTTTTTGTAAGATATACAATTTTTGCATACATATGAATTGAATGGTTATGGTTACTTTCTTGGATATTTTCAAATGTTTCATGGATATTTTTTTAACTTAATCTCTTTCAAACACATATAATTTTTGTATGTTCTGCCTATGCTCTAACATTTTCGTGGATATATCGGTCTAATGAAAACCAGCCTTAATGTACATTCAGTAAATTTGATCTTAACTTGCTATACCTTTGTGGGTCCACAAAGATTAATACCAATATTTTAGAAAATGTCCATATTCCATCCAAAACTATTTTTTAATTTTTAGAAAAAATATTCTTCTTAACCAAAAAGAAAAAAAATAAAAACAAATAGATCTCCGTTACAATTTATATCACACTTGCAATATTATAATAAAAATTTGTTGTCCTTCAAATATTATCTATGTGTTGTGTAGAGTTATTCTTTATGAGATCTATAAAATTACATTTTCAAATTATAAGAACATATTTTGTTTGTGATGCTTGGATAAATATTTATGTATGTGTGAAGCAATATAAAATCAATTTTTAGAGAAAAAAAAAAATCAGTTCGAAGAAAATGAATTATGAACTGAATGAATAAAAATTTTTTTTTTGTTTTTCTTATGTTCTTTGATGGTATACCAAAAATACGGTCATCTTTTTACGAAATAACCACAAATACGATCTTGGGGTGATTTCAAATCAATTAAATTGACTACGATTTTTTCTTCTACGTGAGTTCTCTATGTATATAGTTACTTTATGTTAATATCTTATTAAATTAATAAAAAAATTTTATAACAAATTTTATACTTTATTAATTTATGATGTTTACTTTTAGAAGATATGTTATTAATTAGTATGTAACTTGTACCTAATATACACATACCTACACGCATTATTTAAAAACTTAAAAAAAAAAAAAAATACAATTAAATAGGTACTTGTTCTTCATGACTAAAAAGAATAAAATAATAATAAAAAAAATTTTTAAAAAACAGCTTTTTTTGAATTAAAAACTAGAAAATAAATTTTTAATTTGGAATTTTTCTGTAATTTTAAAATTATAATGTGACGATGGAAGTTTCTTTAAAAAAATTTATCTCAATATAGCATTTATATATGTGCCATAAAGCCCGTGAAATTAATATAAAAGCTGGAAATTAATATAAAAGCTATTAATAAATATATTTATTAATATAAATATTTTCAAAATTTAAGTTTATAGTTATGCGTTTAATGCCTTCAGCTTTTATTTTAATTTCACAGGCTTTATGGCACATAAAGTTAGTTTCAATATTATTTACACACCACCAAATTATGTTGGGACTATGAACTGAAATTAAAATATCTTCTACAATTTTTATGAAATTGAACTCAAATTTAATTTGTAAATTCTTTACTATTTTTCTAGCAATACAAAAAAAAACAACAAAACAAACTATAAAAAGAAAAAAGTTACAAACAAAACAAAAATTTTCAAATTATTTGCACATTTGTTAAGTATTATAATATTATTTACACATCGTAATAAAAAAATAAAAAAAAATGTAATTCTGGAAACTAACTAAGGAGGCTGTGACCACAGCAGTTAACTTATTTATTGAAGTAGAGATTTTATAGCCATTCAAGTTTTATTTTTTATCATAATAAGGTAATTAAAAAGAATAAAAGTGAACTTTGGAAACACGTTTAGAGATCTTTGCTGGTTATAAAAGTGGAATTTCTGAGCTTTCAAAAAAAATACAAATGTCACTTTCCAAAAAAACTAATAAAAAAAGCCTTCTAAATCTACCTGGAAAGGTTGGAAAAAGGTAACAAATGAGAAAGAAGATAATTATATTTTTGGATATGTAAAGAGAAATCCGACCGAAAGTTTGGGAAACATTCAAAACAATGTTAACTGTAACAAAAAGAAAGAAATAAGCAAAACAATAATTTGGAGAAGGCTCAAAGAAAAGAAAATTAAAGCGTATGTGTTTCGAAAACAACCTTACATTTCTCCTAAAAACCAAACACTTCGGCTGGAATTTGCTTTGAAGTATAAAAATAAACTTTAAGAATTTAAGAAACAGCTGTTTCATTAGATGGGACCTATGATAAGTGTTTTTATTATTCCCACCCAAGTTAAAAGGAAAAACGAACTGTACATATTCCAACACGTCATTCAAATTGAGCAAAAATCATTTTGTGGGGATGTGTTTCTTATAATGGTTTGGTTCACTTCGCATGCCCAAAAAGATGAACGCAGCCTAGTATTTGCATATTCTGAATGATGTTGTACTTGTTGCAGGTACCGAATTGATTGACCAGGATTTTGTTCTTTTTTTGAATTGTTGAAAAAATAGTAAAGAATTTACAAATTGAATTTGAGTTCAATTTGATGAAAATTTAGAAGATATTTTGATTTCAGTTCATAGTCTCAACAAAATTTGGTAGTGTGTAAATAATATTGAAACTGACTTATATACATGCTATATTGAGATAATTTTTTTTAAAAAAACTTCCATCGCAACAATATAATTTAGAAAATTACAGAAAAATTCTCAATTAAAAATTGATTTCCTACTTTTTAGTTCAAAAAAAGCTGTTTTTAAAATTTTTTTCATTGAATAATTTTTTTTTAATCAAAGCACATTTACTTTAATTTAAAAAAAAAAAAAATAATAGGAATAAAAACATATATTAAAGTAAAAGTTTGCTGACTTTGTCAATTTAGTATTTTTATTTAATTTTTTTTTATCTATTTCTAAAATTATTAAAATTACGATGGGGTTTAAATGTAACATGGAAAATTGCACCATTACTGATAAAAAGTGTAAATTTGTTGTTTGTAAAGCTTTCTGTAAGAGAAAGTTGCATGGTGTCTGTATGGGAGTAAGCAGGGATTGATATCATCCTTCTTTTGATCCTTCCTTCTTTTCATCCTTCATTTGTGATGATTGCCAACACCATGAATCACTATTTAGAAGCGTATATGATAATTTAAGTAATTTTATTGTTAATATGAATGATAAGAATACGGGTTTATTAAACAATGCAATATTAGTTATTGATTCAAACCGAAATTCCTTTGATGACATGGCAAAATCATTTGATTCAATATGTAATCAAATTGCTTCTAAATCAACTCAAAATAATGATGTGTTATCTTAGTTCACCGAATTTAAAAATGATCTATTAACTGAGATTTCTGCCCAGCTCACTGTTTCTGTCCAGCTCACAGCTCACACCAGATAAAATTGACCGTATGGAAGCTACTGTTATTAAACATTTAGATTCAGATCATCAGGAATTTTCTAGTACCAACGCAGAAATTATTCAAAATATTTGCTCTGAATTGCATAATACACGATTACTTGGTGAAGTGCTAACATCTGATAAAACTGGAATTGTATTAAATACTTCCGATAAAATTATTCAAACTGATTCTATCACACCTGTTATATGTGATAAAAATGTACAGACTGAGTCAACCATTTTACATAAATTTGGAACAGAATGAAGGAAAGAAGAGTGGAGTGGAAGAATTACGAAGCTTATTCAATGTAATAATTCTTCTCCTATAAGACATAGTTATCACTCGTCCATCTTTGTAAAGGGCGCTCCGAGTTCCTTTAGTGAAATTAAATTATCTGAGTTTCTGAAGTGGGAAATCAACATTAGTTTGGCAATTTGCACTAATTTAACACCGAAGAGGATAAAAAGAAATAGAATTAAATAACATTGTTTTCTCATCTCTGGATCTGTTTACAATTTGAGGATTCTTCAACATTCAAGTAATATTAAAATTTGGAACAAAATTGGTGCTGTAATTGAAAACAGAAACCTGAGGTCAAAGGTAAACCAAAAAATGATTTAAAAATACCTTCATTCAATACAGATGTAGATTATTCATTACATAATGTTAAAATAACTGATAAACCTCCTATAAATACTAATTTTAATCTAAAAAGTTTATTTGTTTGTCTTTTCCTATTCCTTCTTCTAAATCTTGTAATTCTAATACCAATCCAAGTAATAATATTAACCCCATTAACTCTAACAATAATTTAACTTCTAATTCTATAAATCTTTCTAGATTTTCTATTAATAATCAAAGTATTAAAAATCATACTAATTTTAATCCAACTACTAATAATAAACAAAGTATAAAAAGTCTAACTAAACCTAATACTATCTCTAATCCTAACTTTAATTCTCATACCAATTCTATAAAAGCTCCTCTTTCTAATAATAACAACGCAACAAATTCTTCTATTAGTCGCCATTCTATTAAAGCCACTTCTTCCAATTCTAACAATTTTTCAAAATCATCTAATAAACTTGTTAGTGATTCTTATTTAAAAAACAAACTTTCTAAATTTAAAAAATCGTTTTCCAACAAGCTCAATAAGTATCATAACTTTGTTCAAGGTGAAACTAGCATGCCTCATAGTAAGGGCTCTAACTTAAACACAACTGAAACTTCTAACAAAACATTATCAAAAATTACTTCTAGCACCTCTTATTCTGTGCGATCTGAAATAGAGGTTAACTTCTCTGCTGATAATTCTAATGATTTTTTATTACTAAACTGTAACGTTGCTCTACCTATTTTAGATCCTCTTTTACCACCGGTTGTTAAACTTACCCAGAAGGCTCTTCATGATAATAATATGTATGTTTCTCATATTTCATCAAACAGGATTAACTATCTTCAAAGGACGAGAGAAAATAATGGTAAGTACTTTCGTCCCCTTTCTAGCCAAAAGAAATCTAGTTAACATTAGTCTTTTGCCATCTGTTTCTGAATCACACACAAAGGGTGCTTTTAAATTAACTATTTATTATCAAAATGTAACAGGTTTACGTACAAAAACTAAAAAGATTTTTTTAAATTCTTCACTTTTAGATTTTGATGTTTTTGTTTTAACAGAAACTTGGCTTACTTCATCAATTAATAATGTTGAAATTTTCCATTCGTCTTTTACTGTCTATAGGAATGTCAGATATGATTGTCTTTTTTCTCATAACGTTCCAAGAGGTGGTGGTGTATTAATAGCTGTAAAAAATGCATTCCTTTCCTCGCAATTATTAGTTACTTAGTGCGATTCATCTGAAATTATGAAAATTTTTGCCATTAAAATTGAATTGCAGTTGATGAATGTTATTATCATTAACTGTTATATTCCTCCTGGGTCCAGTATTGAAGTATATACTAAGTGTATATCAGAAATTGAATTACTAATTAGTAATCTCAATACAAATGATTATGTTATACTATGTGGATATATTATACTATGGATTGCAAATGAAGAGGAAGCTTATTTTGTACCATATGAATTAGTTAGTAATATTGAATGTTTTGTAACTGATTCTTTTAATTCTTTTAATTTCCAACAGGTATCCTCGGTTTACAATAATCGTGGGAGGCAGTTAGACTTACTATTTACTTCAAACTGGAATAATTTAGTTACTATTACCTGTCCATTTGAACTCGTTGATATTGATGAATATCACCCTCCAATATGTTTTTCCTTTTCTTCTCTTATGTAATAATGTTGATTCAGCACTTTCTTATCGTTACAATTTTTCCAAAGCTAATTTTGAAGCAATTAATAACTATTTATGCGAATACGAGTTGTGATTTCTGAATTTTTCCGTGGTTTTTTTTCAGTCGGTTACGCTCTGTCTGCGTTTTCTTTAAATAAAGATTATTTCTGCCACTTAGTTAACTTTCCTAAAACAACGCTTACTAATATTCATATTGACTCTAATCTCTTACAAAAGCTTGACAATAATTCTAATCCTGGTACGGATTGTATGCCAAACATATTTTTAAAAAAATGTTCGATTTCATTATGTGGTCCCCTTTCTATCTTATTTAATTTTTCTTTGACTTCTGGTATTTTTCCTTCTATCTGGAAGACTTCTCTTATTAAGCCTTTTCACAAAAAAAATCTTAAAAATGATGTAACAAATTATCGCCCAATTGCCAAACTATCATCTATTCCCAAACTTTTTTAATTGATCATATTTGATTCTATTTATGATTATTGTACTTGCTTCTTATCTCCTTATCAACATGGCTTTGTTAAGCATAAATCAACTGTTACTAATCTTATTGAATCCACCTTTATTTTCATTAATAACATGAAGGATGGTTTTCAAACAGATGTGATATATACCGATTTTAGTAAAGCTTTTGACGTTCTTCCGCACAATATTATTATTTTTAAGTTGGAAAAACTAGGATTCCCCATTTTTTTCATTAATTGGGTTCACTCCTATCTTTCCGAACGTAGGTATAGTGTGTCTCTTAGATCCGCGACATATTCTGAATTCGATGCTGCCACAGTTGTTCGCCAAGGTAGTCATCTTGTAGTCATCATCCGTCTTTCAATTCTTCCGACTCATTTAAATCATTATATAATTTCAAAATAAAATATGCTGTCAACGCCGATTGCACTAAAAGACTTTGCACAAATTAATGACGTCATGCAAACACGTGTGTATATTGTCAGTGTTAATAATTGCATTAATATGCAAGTTAGTCTGCTTTTTATCTCAGTTTGTGCGGAATCAAAGTAATTGAAATTAAATAAATTAAAATTATTAAAAGCGTTATTCAAAAATAAAAATGTGATGTGATAAATGTGATGATAACAAATATTAGCATAAGTCACACAGTTGTAGTAAAAAATGTACAAACCTACAATTATATGTAATTTATGTTTTTTTTTTTATTCATACAATAACCTGCTTGCCATTTCACAAAATATAATTGTTTCGATATATATGTAGGTAGTTTAATATAAAAATAAAAAACTAAATATAGATTGGAGAAGTAAATAAAAAAACTAATATTATTATCGAACGAAAAATTATATAAATTCTTATCAATTCTTAAATATTATAAAATGTTTAAAGCTATTTAAATTTAAAATTATAAATAAAATATGTTTAGAAAATTGTGAACAAAATTGAATGATACGAGGATATTATTGAAAAAAGATAAATAATAAAAAAATAAATCAACAAATATTAAATAATTAATTTTATAGTGTTTAAAATTATTAATTCTTCTCGTATAGTGTTTCAAGTTTGGAATATCAAAAAGAGTAATAAACAAGGTAGAATGTAAACCAACGGTTTTTAAAAGCGCACATTTCCAAAACTCAATACAAACTGTTTAGAAGTGTGACTTGCACAAAAATTTGAAAATTTCATGTAATAAGAAAAAATATGAAAATAGGACATTTTTGAAATTTTGAGGGGCCGTAAGTCTATATAACTAAGAAAAGCCGTTATCACGCGTAAAAATATATTATTGAACCTTTAATTTTCATGTCTTGCCGAAGAAAAATTTTTACCGGTGCCTAAGTTACAGGTATCTAAAAATAGCAAATTTTCAATTTTTGAGGCGTAATAACTCTTAAAAAGGAGGCGCTACCAAAAAATTTTCTGAGGAAACTTATACTAATTCTAAAAGTTCTTCCTTGTCTCAAAATTCAGGTTCCCATCTAAAGGCGTGCCGTAGTTATGAAAAAAGAAATTTCATGCAAAATGTGGTTTTCACATAACGGTAAATTTAAATAGTAAATTTCAAAATATTACATAATTTTGATACTGTTTTATACAGATAATAAAATTTTTGATCTTCTGGCGGTTTTAGATCGCAAAACTAGTATGCAGAGCCTGAGATATATACATCTGAAAATGGGGCTTTTTCGCAATTTTGAAGAGCTGGAACTTTGGAACCCTCTACAAATAAAATAAACCTTTAACACATGAAAAAATATATTACTGTAGCTTTAATTTTTATATCTTGCAGAAGTAAAATGTGTACAGGTGTCTAAGTTACAGGTGTTTAAAAATAGCAAATTTTTAATTTTTAAGCCCTAATAGCTCATAAACAAGGGGTGGTCCAAAAAAATTTTCTGAGCAAACTTTTTCTAATTCTAAAAGTTCTTTCTTGCCTCAAAATTTTAACCCTCTATCTAGAAGCGTGCCGGAGTTATGAAAGTAGAAAAATCATGCAAAATTTGGTTTCCACATAACGGTAAATTTAAATACTAAATTTAAAAAAATTGTATTATTTTGATATTAATTTACAAAGTTAAAAAATACTTGTCGAATGGCGTTTTCAGATTGAAAAAATCTTAAGCAGAACATAAATTATATATGCATTTAAAAATAGGGCTTTTTCAAAGTTTGAGGAGCTGTAGTTCCATAATGGGTGGGGCTACATGAAAAAGTTGTTCCAGAAAATTATTTTTTTTATGAGACCTACCCATGGTTAAAATTTTTTTTCTCTATCTTTAACGGTGTAGAAGTTTTGTAAACAGACGGACGGACGGACAGAGTGAACCTAATAAGCACATTTTTTCAAAATTTTCTGGAAATGTGCTAAAAAGATATCAAAAAGTGTAATTAAACAAGGTTTAAAAGAAAAAGTTAAAATTACAAAAAATAACAAGATTACATATTTGTAATGAGAATTGTATGTTACAATTATGAAATTGTTGTTAATGTACATGTACCCTCCACTAAAATTTAATAATGTTCATGAACCCTTCATTAAATAAAAAATAATAAAAGATATACATATTAGAATCATTTAAAATACACTTTTGGCTCTTAAGTTAGTTAGTGCTAAACATATGCATTGTGATAGCGTTTATTTTAATATTTTTACTTAAATATTTACTTCAAAATATTAAACAAGGAAGAATACCGTTGCCTTTGTCAACTCTTAGATACCCGTAAGAACCCGTTTTTTTTTTTCCCCTAAGAGAGGTGGGAATCTTCCAAAGACACCAAGAATTTCTCCCTTGGTAGCGTCAGATTTACTGACTAAACCCACCTCCCCCTTTAGCCAATATAATAGGATGAAACCCTTACCTGCGAACGCAGTATATTGGCTAGGGAGTAGAAACAATGAATCCGCCTATTATTATTACTATTTTGCTAACAGTGACTAAAGCCGTCACAACAGTTACAACATGTAGTAGTAGTATATAGCACTACATGAGGTAATTATTGAAGGCAACCCCCCACTGTCACTGTAGCGGCTGTTATTATTGGTATTAGTATTCTTATTAATATTATTCTTATTTTACTACAGAGTCAGCGCCATCAGTGGATTACCAATATATATTAATATGCATGTGCATTCATTCATATATACATACTATATTTTTAACTACAATAAAACACATATAAATACGCCGCTATATACATACATATACAAATGTATATACGAGTATATCTATTTAAATAAAAATTCAACCGTTATATTGTTTATTTATTTAGATTTTATAAATCAGCACTATATCCTCAACAATTTTAAGTTATCGAGTAAAAAAAATTCAAAAATAAGTAAATGTTAGCAACCGACTTATTTATACCCTACAACTAAAAAATTCAAATTAAATTAAAAATCCATAAGCAATTTTAGTTAGGTATTTAATATAAGCTAAAAAAATAAATGCTTTTACAATCTTTGTACAAAATTTCAGGTTTCTATCTTTATTAAATTCGAAGATATGCTTGTTAGATCTTGGGAAGTGTGTGAAGGCACGCGGACCACCACCCCAATTCATCTCAAATTTTAGAGACATCATCAAAACAGGGTAGAACACTCTTATATCAAATTTCAAGTTTTTATATTTATTAATTTCGAAGATATGCTTGCTCGGTCTTGGGAGCTGTGTGGGAGATACCCGAACAACCATTTCAATTCATCTGAAATTTTAGGCAAATCAGGGATTCAGGAAACAACACCCTCGTATCAAATTTGCACTTTCTATCTTTATTAATTTCGAAGATGTGCTTGTTCGGTTTTGGGAGTTGTATGGGAGGTACCCGAACGACCACTTCAATTCATCTCAAATTTTAGGCAAATTAGGGATCTAGGAAACAGCACCCTCGCATCAAATTTGAAGTTCCTATCTCTATTAATTTCGAAGATATGCTTGTTCGGTTTTGGGAGTTGTGTGGGAGGTACCCGAACAACTCCTCCAATTCATCTCAAATTTTGGACAAATCAGTGATTCAGGAAACAACACTCTAGTACCAAATTTGAAGATTCTATCTTTATTAATTTCGAATATATGCTTGTTCGGTTTTGGGAGTTGTGTGGGAGGTACCCGAACAACCACTCCAATTCATCTCAAATTTTAGGGATATCAGGGATTCAGGAAAACACACCATCGTACAAAATTTTAAGTTTCTATCTTTATTAATTTCGAAGATATGCGTATTCGGTTTTGGGAGTTGTATGGGAGGTACCCGAACCCATGGACCGATTTTGTCCAGATTTGAACTTCCTTTCGTAATTAGTAACCTACTATGTAAATTTCATCAAGATAGCTTCACTACTCTTTGAGTTATCGTGCGAACTGACGGACGGACGGACGGACGAACGGACGGACATCGACTCAGGAGGTCATCCTGATTCAGAATATATATACATATCCATATCTAGTTCGCTTCCTTTTGGTGGTTAAAAAAGCCATACCAAAGTTAATATACCTTATACTTTAAGTGTAGGGTATAAAAACGTTAAAGAAATTTGTTAGAAAATTTCAAAAAAATCAAATTTTGTCAATTTTGAAGGTAACGCTATGTTATTAAGAAAAGTTGCTAAAAGAAATAAAAGTATAATGTTGCAGCTTTAATTTGTATGTATTATTTCAAAAAAATTTGATTAGGTGTTCAACCTACAGGTGTTGAAAAATAGGAATTTTCAGTTTGTAACCCCTTACAACTCCTAAACGGACCCGATACAAAAATATTTTCATAAGAAGTCACTCATACTTATTTTCAAAGATATAACTCCTCCCAAAATTAAAAGTTTCTAACTATTTAAAAGATAGTGTAAAAAATAAAAGAAATAAAAGATAAAAGAACTGTTAAAGAATTTCACAATAATTCAGTTTCGCATGACGGTAAATTAAGTAATCGTATGGAACAAGTATATATATATTATATACATACATATATATTTGTAAAGCTCATAAAAGCAGCTATCGTTTGGAATTTTCAAATTGAAGATACCTTATAGAGCTTGTGTTATAACAATTTAAATATAGAGCTTTTTCGAACTTTGAAGTGCTGTAGCTCCGTAACGGGTGGGGCTACAGAAAAAAGTTGTTCCATAAAATTATTGTTTTTAGGATATCTATTCGCATTCAAAATTTCATGGCTCTACTTCAAAGGATGTGAAAGTTTTGAAAAATTTGTATGCAAAAATTTGGAGATCAAAAAGTTAGTTGTTCGAGAGCTCAACCAAAAAAAATGGGGAACCTACAAATTGATCTCAGAATATTTTGTGTTAATTGCAAGACTCTAGCTTTTTTAGTTAGATTGCTGACGGACGCACGGGCAAAGCTTAATCAGAATTTTATTCTGACCCGATTCATACCTAGGTGTATCTATTTTGCTTATTTCGAGGTGTTACAAACGGAGGAGTAATTTTATTATACCCGATACTTATCGTACGGGTATAAATAGCATATTTCAATAAATTGGTTCTAGAATAGAATCATAGATGAGCAAGCAAGCATAACGTCTACGTGTCAGAATCTTAAAAAGAGAGAGCTCTAGAATATAAACTAACAATTTGTTCCAAATCCAGTTCATCAAAATTTCTTGTTTCAAAAGATCTATCAAGGGGCCTCGGTGGCCTAGTGGGTAAGAGCGTATAAAATACGCTGTAAATACCGAGGGAGTGTTTACAGCCCCCTTATGAAATTTACAGCCACGCCTGAACAGGAAAGGCTGTGTAATATCCTGTCCACTTTCCTGTAATTTCCTGTCTACAGAGAAATGCAATAAAAAAAAAAAACAGGTCTATCAAACATTAAGTTATAGAAGTGAAAAATTCAAGTTTTTAGAAATTTTTAGAGCAAATGCACCTACAAGGAATCCAATCCAGTATGAGTCAACTTTATATGAGTATATTTTAACTGAAATTTTATCAAGTTTTATGTTATAAATGCATGTATATTTTTAGAATTATAAATTAATGCATATTTTTCGAATTTTAAATGCATGACATCCGGGCTTCTAAATTAATGAGTTTTATATCAGCAAACGTGAATAACATGACCAGTGTATTTCTACTACTCTTAATGATCAATAAAAAACTTAACAAAAAAAGTAAAAAATTTTTTGGTAAAATTAAAGGTAAAAAAATGTTAACTTTTATGCGCTAAAAACAAGGTGCAATTAAGAATTAAATAAACAAATAATCAACAAACTTCTTGCGAAGTAACATAGGAACAATTACGCAAATGAGTTCATGCATACACTCAAACCACCCATATTGGTATATTCATAGATATATTAACATTAAAAAAAAAGTTCAATTGTGGTTTTAATTCGCAATTTGAATGCAAAACAAAGGGTATACAATAGAAGTCGCCTGATTTTCAGACTTTTTTTATCGCATCTTCATCACTACTAAAATTTTACCAGATTCAAACTATATCAACATTCCGAGAATAGAATTGGCGTTAATTGATTTTAACTTTCATTACAACGTCGAAAATTTCGTATCATACTAACTTTTTCCATCACTATAAACAAATAAAAGGAACAAATGTTTAAACATGTTGGGGTTTTGTTGAAGGAGACTCATTCTTATATAGGCAGCTTTATATTCCACTTTTTTGGTGCATGAGTCCAAACAACATTAAGATGTTCTTAAAAACCGACGACAGTCAAGAAAAATTATTTAAAAACAACCATGTTTTCACACCAAATGTTATTTAAAAAGAAATACCTATCTAATTCGTAAATGCAAATAAAATATTTCTCTAAATTAAGTAAATAAAACTTTCTGACTTTTGTTTTTAGGCTTTTTTGGTTTTTTTTTGTGTTTTCTAAAAGTTATTGTTTACGAGGAGTGTTTAATCAGTAGCTTGATGGGTAGGTACAACAAGAGTGTGAGAAGGCGGGTTGGTAAAAGTCCGACCCAAGTGTATGAATGCGTTTCAAAAACTAGTTTTTATAAAGTTTTTGTATATAATAGTTTACTTTAATTTAAATGACGTTGTAAAATTAAATTTTAGGAAGTTGTTGCAATTTATATTAGTGAATGTATAACTTCCCTGTTTGGAGCAAAAGTGATATTTTGCATATTAATATAATTAATGAAAAATTTGCCTCCTTACAAAAATTGTTGGTATTTATTATTTATTGAAACCCAGAGTTGAACTTCGACTAAAAGTTTTATTAAAATATAATCTATACATATATATAAATAAACATTATCAAATTATACATATAATAAACAATGCTTACATCTTAATATTATTGTACCTAATACAATAAGTAAGACTGAATAATAATTAATAAATTTATTCAAATAAATTCTGTGTTGAAAATTTCTACTAAATTTCTTCTTTCAGTATTTCGTTTCGTTATAGCTCGTGTTTGGTAGATCTTTATTTGTTTATAAGAATTTGGTTGAATTGTTTCTTTATATTTTTCACTTAATTTTCATGCATATGTGCTTTATTGCAGGTACCATTTACTTTGATTTCATATATAACATTACCTAATCTTCTAACTATTATAGCTGGCACCCATTTTAACATTGGTTTAAATACAGTCTTTAGTAAAACTTTTTCATTTAATTTATATTTTACAAATTTCTTATTTACTTGAAAAGTATTTAAATTGATTTCTTGAATATTATTTTTAATTATTTCTAGCCCTTTCTTATTTAAAATTTTTGGATTAACAATATCTATATTTGATTTCGGAGTATGTTTAAATATTAAACTAAAAGGTTTTTTTTTTGTTGTTATTGGTGTTCTACGATATTGAAATCAAAAATTGTTCAACTTTGTTTGTATTGGTACTGTTTTATTTCGTGTATCAATAAAAAACTTTCTAAGTTTATCTTTGACAGTTTGCACCCTCCGTTCTGCTAACCCATTTGAGAGTGGATGGTATTCTGGACTATGTTTATAAATAATATCATTTCGTTTACAAAACGTTAAATATTCATTTGACTGATATGGTGGGCCATTGTCAGAGACTAAAGTTTTTGGTAAACCAAAATAAGCAAACACGCTCCTTAAGGAATTGTGCCCCTCACAAATTTTACAGATGAAAAATTAATTCTCCTCCACTTGAGTTTTGTCCGCTAATGGAAGTCTTGACAAATCATCGTACAATCAATATACTCAATCGTACAATCACATATATTCAATTTTCTGCTATACAAATATTTATGAAAATTTTTCACGGAATACACTGTCGCCAATGCCTCTCCATGTAGTTGTGAATAATTTTGTTCTTTATATCCGTATGAACTATGTTCGAGGGTGTAATAAATTTGCCATTACGTTTGTAACACCTAAAAGAAGTCGAGCTAGAGCTAGATATTGTCAAAAGTATGGATCGGTTCAGAATAGAATTCTGAGTCGATTAAGCCGGACGTACATGGCTACATGGTCCGCACGATAACTCAAAAAATGAAAGAGGTAGGAGGTTGACATTTTTTTTACGTCCCTTTTGCAAAAATTTAAGTTTCGCTATTTTTTTTTGGCCGCCGAGGTCGAGTAGCTGCCATACAACTTCCTTCTTTATATTGAAATAACTCAATATCTATGGAAGCTAGATTTGGTTTGTGCTGGTAGGACAGGTTCGGGCAGCTGCCATACAACTTTAATTTTCAAATTAAAATAACTTAGTGCCTATTAAAGCTAGGTATCTGAAATTTAGGGGAGAGATTTCGAGTTACATGTAAAAAACTTTTGTAAGATTTGGTTGGTCTAGAGCAGCCGGTTCAGGCTTCTTGCACCTCTTGGAACTTAATGAAGTTAGACGTCTGAAATCTTGCAAATGATGATCAAGTTTTATGGCAATAACTCCTGTAAAATTTGGTTATGCTGGAACAGAATCTACTCGTGCTTTCATACAACTCCACAATTTACATAAATATGTCTTGGTAGTTAACGTCGGTATTAAAACATATGAAATATTTTAAAAGATGATCAAGTTTTATATAAACAGGATATATTACGTTCAGACGGGTATCCCAGAGTTGACAGATCTACTCTACTGTGCTCTTCCTCGTTTTTATTTAATATAGGCGATGTAAATAAAACAGGACGATCGATACTATCAATTATGTGGGATAGTATTCCAGCGACTCCATATGAACTGGTATCGCAATAGAGATTAAATTTTCAGACCTCAGTGCGTTTTTAACCGAATTTTTAGGGCTAGGAGCTATATCGTCACCTGAAAGTTCGTGATCTAAATATTCTGCTTTTTTTTACAAAAAATTTGCTTTTATCACCATTGATCTTAACATTATATTATTTAAATTTATCAACCCAAAAACTAATCTTCGGAACCTTATGGGTACAATCAAATATTCTTGACAACTTTCATCCACTTCTAATAAGCTAAGCTTCACTTCTAATAAGCTTTCATCCACTTGTAAATAAGCATCCTCTAAATTGATCATACAAAACAAATTACAACCAGATAACCCAACGAGTATATCGTCAATTCTTGGACGTACATAAGGATCCGAACATACAAATTTAATTAATACACCTTACAGTCTACACACAATCCTTAAGATTTATTAGTTTTTTTAGTGGCGAAACCCAATTTGAATATCTGACCGAATATATGACACCTAGTTCACATAAACGATCCAACTCTTTTTCAACCTGTTTTCTTAAGCCAAATGGTATTACACAGGGCTTAAAGAAAATAAGAGTACAATTTTCTTTAATTACAATTTGTGCTTAAAAATTTTTATTGGATTTGACCAAATTTCCATCAAAATATCAGCAACATCATCATTAATTTTCTGAACACAATCTGATACATTATGTTTTTCTCTAAGTTGTTTTAAATTGTTATGACACATGTTGATTTTCCAAAAATTTTAGCAACACCAACTATATTACTTTATTACTATAACTACATTGTATACTTACTACATTACGTTCGCAAAATAATACTACATACTAATACTACTTATATTACTACAAGTTACGTTCGCAAAATAATTTTGGAAAGTATATTTATTTATTACGGGTTTACATGCTCCGGAATCAATATCAAATTCAATTATTTTTTTGTTAACTAAATTTTTTTTATATAAATATGATATATTATCTATAACTTTTCCATTATCAATATACAGTGGCATTAAAAACCATAAATCTGATTTTGCGACAGTAATATCGCTTAAATTATTAGCAATTTTCTTTGTGTATGTATTTCTATTATGACTAAATTTTTTATTGTACTTTTTATTACTAAAATTTTTATTATTTTTTATTCACATGTTTCCAGCGAACCTCGAATTTCTAAAACGTAATGATTAAGTGATTCTTTTGGAAGTTGTTTCCGAGATTAAAATTTATAAATTTTCTGTTCCAATATTTTTAAATAATGAAGAAAATTGTCACCAAGGTTGACATATACTCCCAATAAATGTTTCTTTCATTTGTTTTAATAATATATTTATAATTTAGTTATATTCGTTCACCTCGTCGCCAATATTATGCATTGAAACGAAGAGTTGAACTTCGACTAAAACTTTTATTAAAATATAATCTATAGAACCTAATAAACATCATATTGATATGAGAGAACTTTGCCACATCATTGTCGTTTCTTTCCAAAGAAGTTCGTTAATTAAGATGGTAACGATCAGTCAACCCATTCTGCCACGTTGATCTTTCAAAACAAATATTTAAGCGAATTTAACCGAATTTTGCAGGATACTTTAATGTCATTAAAGAACAAATTTAATATATTTTTGGGAAGTTCTTTTAACTCAATACAGCTCTACGAAATTTTTATCTTTTGATGATTATTTCATTACGCTTAGACCGATTGAATTCAAAGTTTTAGGAAACGTAGCTTCTTACTAAAGCAGCTCTTCAATTAATATGGTTACAATCCGTTAACCTGTTGTGGGAAGTTGATCTGTTGAAAAAAAAACTTCTATCCAACCCGTATCCCATTTAATAGAAGCATGTTCAACTTAAGGAATAATTTTGACAATTTTTTGGAAACTTCCATTAATCCGTTAATGGATAAACTGCGATATTTTAAAGAAATTTGGTTTTTTTCATCATTTTGTTTATAATATTCGATCGATTTAGTACAAATTTTGTCAAAACGTTGTTGCTTTCCAAAGCAATCCGCTTAATTATGGTTCCACGGCGGATTGGGGAAATAAATTCCCCCAGCAAAAAATGCCTGTGATATGAGTCCACTAAAATTCCAGGAGCACTCCTAAAATCCAGGAGCATCTGAACCAGAAAACCTGTGAAGGTAATAAATTCAACTGATTTGCACGAAAATGAAAAATTTCGCTTGAGAATAAGTGAGCTTGAAAAATTATGTAAAGATTTAAAAAGTGAAATATGCATTCTTGGAGAAGACAATAAAAAACTAAAAATTAGTAAAACTATAAAATGTGCAGTAGAATAATGTACAGATGAAGAAGAATTAGATTGGGAAACCAACTGAGTCCAAAAAGTGCCAAAGTTATAGCCATAATAAGAATTGGTACTTTATTTTTTTGTTCTAAATGCAATATAAAGAATTCCACATCTACAATATATTTCTGTAATATAAAGATGTTCTGTAATATATAATAGAATCTCTGGATGTACGGAATCTCTAGACATAAAGATAGAATCTCTGGACATAAAGATAGAATCTCTGGATGTGTGGCCAGAATTGATATTTTTTAGTGAGATATGGATTTATGATTTTGAATTGGACAATTTTAATTCTAATTGTAATTCTACATATTCTTCTGGTGGTGTTGCTTAATTTTTTAAAAATAATTTAAAATGTATTTGATGTAAATTTGTTTTCTTTTTTGTCGGGTGTAAAATCAAAAAATATGATTTTAATTGGTGACTTTAATATTAATATTTTATCTGATAGCTTTGATTCCATCAATTATTTGAATTTACTATCTTTTTATGGTTTTGACTCTTTTATTATGGAACCTACTAGATTAAGTTCTGGCTTCTGTTTGGATAATTTATTCATCAGAAATCATAAAAATAATAATCATTCCTTCGTTATTAAAGTTTTAAATTAAAATTTGTCTGATCATTGTATGATTACTTTACGCATTCCGAATCATGGTTCAAATTCTAATAATAAAAAATATGTCTATAAACCTATTGTTACGTATGATTTTTATAAACTTAGGTCTATCTTTACATTTGAATTATGGGAAACTGTGTATAATTCTGGTAATGCTTCTTGTGCGTATAAAGCTTTTTGTAAAACTTTGGAATCACATATTAATTCTTGTTGCATTTCTTCTTCTTCTAAAAATATTTTTAATAAACTAAAACCATGGATATCTTGTAACCTTCTAGGTCTGATCAATAAAATAAATAAATTAAGCTTTCAGTGAAGAAGCATCCAAACACTCGTTTAAGTATTTATTATAAAAAGCTGTGTAATCTAATTAAACATAAGGTCAAAAGAAGTAAAAATAATTATTATTTGAGGCAATTAAATCATAATAGAGGAAATGCAAAGAAAGAATTGAAAACTATAAATTCAATATTAAATAAAGATTCCTACACGAGCAACATTTCTATCGATATAAATAATGTTATAGTTGATAATCCTTTAATTGTAAGTAATTATTTAATGATTTTTCCTGAAAATTGCTGAAAGCCTATCTGAGAAAATAAAAATTTATACATCTAGCAATTGTAATACTAATATTCTAAGCCTAAGTAATGAACCAATTTGCGAGTCTAGTTTCTTTTTTAAACCAATCGTACCATTTGAAGTTTACAATATGATTAATAGTTTAGCTTGTTAAAATTATTGCTTTTCCAATAATTAACGTTCTTTGTTATATTTTTAATTTGAGTTTTTATTCTGGTATTTTTCCATCTGAACTAAAAAATGCTACTATAATTCCTCTTTATAAAAAAATTAATCCGCTAGACATAAATAACTATAGTCCTATTTCTCTTCTTGCTTCTATAGCAAAAATGTTTGAAAAATTAATGAAACTTAGAATTGTCGTAAAATGTTGTAAAATTTTTTAAATAAAACCAACGTTTTTAGTCCTTATCAATTTGGATTTCTAAAAGGAAAAAGTAAAGACGATGCCCTACAAATTTCGTAGTAAGGTTTATTCTGCCTTAAACTTAAAAAGGAACAGTACTGCTCTTTTCATTGATGTTATCAAAGCATTTGATGCTATGGATAACATCCTTTTGTTAAAAAAGTTGTTTAATGCTGGTTTTCGTGGCTTTATCTTTGAATGGTTTAAGTCTTATTTAGCTAATCGAACGCAGCGGGTTAAAATAAATAACAATTTTAGTAAAGTTAAGTTCTTAAAAATTGGGTTTCCTCAGGGCTCAGTTTTGGGCTCTATTCTTTTTCTTATTTACATTAATTCATTGCTTAGTCTCCCTTTTAAAGGCATGGGTATAGCATTTGCATGTGACACCTGCTTTACTTATTCTAATTTAATAAATACTGTTATTGATCTGAATAATGACCTGGACTTAATTAGAAAATAGTTTCAGTGCCATAAAATCATTATTAGCGATAAAACTAAATTAATGTTGTTTAATTTAATGAAAAATATTAGTATAGATTATGATTTTTACTTTCATTATTCATCTTGTTGTAGGTATCCGTTATATAAAAAAAGTTGTTCTTTCGAAGACCTTAATTTATGTGATAGTTTTTGTTTTAAAATTGAAATAGTGTCTATTTTTAAATGTCTAGATATAAATATAGATAATAAATTGAACTAGGCAGTTCATACTAGCGCATTGAATGCCCATTTTAGAAAAATAATTAGGAACTTATTTCACTTAAATTTTTATTGTTCACGTCAGCTTATGAAATCTATCTACTTTGCATTCTAAGCTTCAATATGGCATTACGTCTTGGGGTGGGGCCTATTTTAACAAAATTAATTATATTTTTAAAGTTCAAAAGCATGCCATAAGAATTATAATGAGGAAAAGACGGGATTGCTCAAGTTTTCCATTATTTTTCACCTTAAAAATTTTACCCTTGCGTCACCTTTATTTGTATATATAAAACTTTAAAACTTTTTTTCGTTAGGTCGGGCTACTCTTACAATAAATTGAATTCTGATTATAATCTCAGAGTTAATAATTTAAATATCGTTCAAATACCCAGATCTCGTACCACGCATTTTAGTTGTTTTGGAGACTCAATTGCTCCTAGAGTTTTTAATAAATTACCAATTGAGTTAAGATGCGAACGTAATCTAAACAAATTTATGAAGAATGCGAAAAACTGGCTTTTCTCATATGATTATGGGCAACTGAATCTTTTTTTAAACACTAATAAATGTCATTTTAAATTGTCTAACTTATTCTCTTTGAGTTTTCTTATGCCTGTTTGGTATAATTCCATATTGTTCTATTTGTACTTCCACCTTCTATTAATTTTCATATGTAGTTATAATTTTCTACACATTATGTATTATTTTTGAAAATATGGCTATTTAATACCAAATGTTCTTTTTATAATTATTATTATTATTGTTTTTTTTTTTTTTTTCTCTCTTTTTTTTTATTTGTTTTTCAATTTACCCCTTTCTCATTAATTTTACATTAGTTTACTGAGCTTATATATCTTAATGTGTAATCTATGAATAATTCTACTTGACCTCTTTGGGTTTCAGAACGATTTATCTTGTTTTTATATTGATGCTATATTTTTATTTACTTGGATAGATTTATTTAGATATTAAGATTTAGATTTATTAATTTACCTAATTGGAGTTTAAAAAATAAAAAATTAAATAATAAATTGTAATTATTATATCTAAATGATCGAATATGTATTAATTTTGTAATTTTACATATTATATATTCTAGGCAATTTGTATATTAATATGAAAATAAATGAACTTATATATAAAAAAAAAAATTTTTTAGAGACCTCCTTAACCTAATTTTGGAGATCGGTTCATTTTGGATAGTAACTTTAATGCCAAACATATCGACTGGGGTTCTAAATTAAGCTTAACAAGAGGAAGAGGGTTAAGAAAAGCTATTAGAGAGTTGGGCTGTCATTTTCATACAAGGGGCAAATCAACTTATTGGCTTACTAATACAAATAAAATTCCATATCTACTGGATTTTTTATAACAAACAAAATATCGCCGAACTTTATTAATCTAGAAGATAATCAGGATTCAGGCTCAGATTAGTCTGCTGTGGTACTGAACCTGAACTAAAAGATTGCCAAAAAACTAAATAAGCCAACTCTAATTAATAAATCAACATATTGGGCAAATTTTAAACAAGGGATAGAAAATCAAATAAATTTAAGAGCTAAAATAAAATCTAAAGTAGAAAAAGATAATGCATGCCATGGATATGGCACGCGTTTTATCAGCATGGCAACAAATATGTGACCCAGCTGATAAAACGTTTTTTAGTAGAATAACCCAGAATCTAAAAAGAAAAATTTTGGAAATAACGATTAATGATTATGAAAATTATGTTGAAAATTTGCCAGCTAAAAAAGGAAAAAAATATTCTTTGTTGAAAGCAACAAAGCAGAAAGCAACCTATTTTGAAAGTTTCACCAATCAAGAACAGAAATGGTAAATGGGCAGGAAACAAAAGTAAAAGGTCGAACAGATCATTTGAAAGAAATCTTTCGGTCGAATGAAATATACTCAGATATCTACATCGAAAATGACGTTAAACAGTCTCCTTAATAGAATTGGTTGATGAAATTGATACTCTCAAGTCGATAAAAGCAACGGGTTTTGATTTAGTTACGGCGGAAGTTTTAAAACAACTTGCGAAAAAAGGTTTAGCAATGGTAACATACATTATGAATGCTATATTAAGACTAAATTAGAAATGTTTTTCCTTACTAAAGAAACTTGAGGTATAAAGTTGGTTATAGTCACTAAAATTGTAATTTTAAGATTTCTATAATTTTAAAAAGGCATTACTTATAGAGAAAATTTTTTTTAAATTTTACTGGAAGTCGTGTTTTTCATAATTTAAATTGATTTTATATTTCAGCATTTGTGAATATATTGTGAACATTTATTTAGTACTAATTGTGTACTCAATACATTACGGATTCCTTTAAAGATTTTTTATAAACTAAATTTGTCGTATACTGAAAAACTTCTAGATATTGTTTAATTTATACCACACGCACGACAAATAAAAAAAGTTTTTTTAAATACTGTACGGTATTTTAAACCGGACCCAATAATTTTCAATTAATCGATTCGTCCGAATTTTCAAATCATTTTTGTTGTTTTTTCTTTTTTCGAGTATCAAAAAAAAATTCGGACACATGGCTCATCTTCTTATAATAAATAATCTTCTATTGAATAAAAATGTTCATATTGCGAGCTCTTATATGTACATACAATATGAATTCCTCATTTCACTGTTAAACAATTGATTTTAGATAAAAATGTCAAAAATATGCAAGTTTTTAATAATTGTATGTATGGATATATTAACATGCAGTTAATAATAACACTCATATTATTAAACTATGTACATATTATATTCCACATGTTAATAAAAGTGTATTATACATGTATCTTACTGTGTATATCAATATACGATTCTATGGATTACAATTCATATATATTCTTTTTTAGCACATTTCCAAAAAAATTTTGAAAAAATGTGCTTATTAGTTTCACTCTGTTCCTTCCGTCCGTCTGTTTACAAAACTTCTACACCGTTAAAGATAGAGAAAAAAAATTTTAACCATAGGTAGGTCTCATAAAAAAAATAATTTTGTGGAACAACTTTTTCATGTAGCCCCACCCATTACGAACTACAGCCCCACAAACTTTGAAAAGGCCTATTTTTAAATGCATATATCTTATGTTCTGCTTAAGATTTTTTCAATCTGAAAACGCCATTCGACAGGTATTTTTTAACTTTGTAAATTAATATCAAAATTATACAATTTTTTAAAATTTAGTATTTAAATTTACCGTTATGTGAAAACCAAATTTTGCATGATTTTTCTACTTTCATAACTCCGGCACGCTTCTAGATAGAGGATTGAAATTTTGAGGCAAGAAAGAACTTTTAGAATTAGTATAAGTTTGCTATATGCAGAATTTGCTCAGAAAATTTTTTTTGGACCACCCCCTGTTTATGAGCTATTAGGGCTTAAAAATTGAAAATTTGCTATTTTTAAACACCTGTAACTTAGACACTTGTACACATTTTACTTCTGTAAGATATAAAAATTAAAGCTACAGTAATATATTTTTACGTGTGTTAAAGGTTTATTTTATTTGTAGAGGGTTCAAAAGTTGCAGCTCTTCAAAATTACGAAAAAGCCCCATTTTCAGATGTATATATCTCAGGCTCTGCGTAATAGTTTTGCAATCTAAAACCGCCAGAAGATTGAAAATTTTTTTATCTATATAAAACAGTATCACAATTATGTAATATTTTGAAATTTACTATTTAAATTTACCGTTATGTCAAAACCACATTTTGCATGAAATTTCTTTCGCCCCTCAAAATTTCAAAAATGTCCTATTTTCACATTTTTTCTTATTACATGAAATTTTCAAATTTTTGTGCAAGTCACACTTCTAAACAGTTTGTATTGAGTTTTGGAAATGTGCGCTTTTAAAAATCGTTGGTTTATATTCTACCTTGTTTATTTTTTCCAATTTAATAAGCTAAAAAATTTATACGCACAATTTTAAGCAATTTTCATTTCGACGAACCATTTAGAATTGTTTTAATTTTTTTTGAAAACAAAACAAAATAATTTTTCGTTTATTGAATACAGCCAGAAGTAACTATATACATAGAGAACTCACGTAGAAGAAAAAATCGTAGTCAATTTCATTGGTTTGAAATTACCCCAAGATTGTATTTGGGCATATTTCGTAAAAAGATGACCGTATTTTTGGTATACCATCAAAGAACATAAGAAAAACAAAAAAATATTTTTTCATTCATTCAGTTCATAATTTATTTTCTTCGAACTGATTTGTTTTTTCTCTAAAAATTGGTTTTATACCCAGTCGGAATTTTAACAACTAGTTACCTAAAATACTAGTTCTAGAAGTAGTTACTGGCAACTAGTAACGGAACTAATGAACGCATCATTTTAAATTGTTATATATTTTGTCAATTAAGAACTAGTTCATTTTAGATTACATTTCTTAAAAAGATAATGGGTTATGTGTATTGATTACCTACTAGATTACATATCACAGTAAAAAACTAGTTCCTTGCACGATTACATTTTTGAAAAAGTAATGTTGCAGGTAATGCATAAATATCATTATGCTAATTTTTATTTTTGTTCTTTTTATTAATAATTGAATTGTGTGTATCTACAAATAATATTTTGTAGGCGCCACAAATCCTTTGTTGTCTAGAGGTGCGGTTTAACTTTGAATTTTGTCAGTTTAAAAGTCTTGATTGAATAGTGAATAGTGACAGTGTGTCGATAGCGGTGAATGTTCACAAAGCATTTTGAGCATTCTCCGTTCAAACAATTTTATAAAAACCGAAGTAAGTATTTTAGTCAATTACCATTATATACTTATAAAAATTAACTATAAATTATTTTTAGGATAAAGAGTCAACTGATAAAATTCCGCCGAGTCCTGAGTGCGAGTCTAAAAAAAAAGGAGATATAGGTAAAACCATTTATTATTTTAAAATTTCATTTGCATTTTTTTTTTTTTTTTTGGGAAAAGAAGCATGGAAAAACAGGAAGGCGGAATTAAGTTATATTTATTATTTAAGTTAGTTTAAGTTTATAGTTATTTAAGTTAGTTAGTAATTTAAGTTATAGTTTAAGTTAGTTAGAAATTTTTAAAAATAAAGTATACTATAAAATTATGTAAATGTTTTTTATTATAAATTAAATTCATTAGATTATTAAATTCATATAAATTAAATTCATTCATTCAAATTATTCAACAAAAGAAAACAAAAAAAATTGACTTAAAAAAAAAGCTTATTGACTTATTTAAAGATTTTGAAGGAATGTATTAAATTAGAATACAGTATTTAAATACATTTGATAATTTCTGTAAAGGAATATATTTGTGCAGATGTCTAGTATCTACCTAATTTTTTTTATCTGCTAAAACTATTTGAAAATTGAATAATTTTCAAATATATTCACAACTAATTCCTTCTCACCAGTTAAGTACCTAGTTGTCAGTAATGAGTACGATAAATACTTACTTTACTCTAGTTCTGTAACTAATTCTAGGTAATGTGTTCAGCGACCAATTCTTTCTTACCAGTTAAGTAACTAGTTGTCAGTAATGAGTACGATAACTACTTACTTTACTCTAGTTCAGTAACTAGTTCTTGGTAATGCTGCACGGAGGTGATTGATTACCGCCAATGACATCGTATGTTAAATGTTATGCTAAATTTACATTATGGGTAATGCGTTAGATAATGGATCAATTATTACCTGTAATCAGTTCTTTAAGTAGTGCGGAACTGGTCCGATTTTCTACTGGGTATTGTTACATACATACTTACATATTTATCTATGCATCACAAACAAATGTTCTTATAATTTTAAAATGGAATAACACATAGATAACATTTGAAGGCCAACAAAATCTTATTATAATATTGCAAGTGTGATGTGTGATGTCAATTGTAACGGAAATCTATTTGTTTTTATTTTTTTCTTTTTTGTTTAGAAGAATATTTCTTCTAAAAATAAAAAAATATTTTTCGATGGAATATTGAAATTTTCTAAAATATTGGTATTAACCTTTGTGGTCCCTCAAAGGTATAGTTAAGATCAAATTTACTGAACGTATAATTACATTTATTAAAGCTGGTTTTCATTAGACCAATATATCTAGGAAAATGTTAGAGCATAGGCAGAACAAACACAAGTAATATGTGTTTGAAAGAGATTAAGCTAAAAAAATAGCCATGAAACATTTGAAAATATCCAAGAAAGTAACCATAAATATCCACGAATTAAATATGTATGTATGCAAAAATTGTATATCTTACAAAAAAATTTGTACTAGGTACCATGGCATTTAAATTTCGAAGTGTCAAAAAAATAAACAAATATTCAAATTTTATTTTTTAGTGAGAAACTATATTAAAATGACTATATTATATTTTTGTTTTTTTCTATATTATATTTATATGTTATGATTTTACAGTTATGATTTTACAATATACTAGACTTAGACAATAGCTTAAAATTGGTATAAAAGTCTTAGCAATTATAATAAATATATGTAATGTTATAAAGTATAAATACAAAAATTAAATATATGTATATATTATTCTTATATCATAATTTAGTTATAACTCTAGCTTTAATTAATTTTAGTTATAATTCTAACAATCTTTTCAGTAGAACCAAATCATTTTTTAATAAACATTTCAATTTAAATGTGAAGCTGTGTATGTTACTGCATTTCTTTAATTTCTCAGGAAGACTGTTATAAATTCTTATTGAAGAGCAAAAATTACTGTTTTTAGCCAATTCAGTTCTAGTTTTTTCATGACATAACTTTTCCATATTTCTTGTGTTATAGTTGTGAATATTCCTTCTCTTTTGTAATAACGTTTTGCTTTTAGTGACACCATTTTCTATTTTATGAATTATTAGCTTAGCTTAGCTTTTTCTACAATCATTAATTCATCTAATTTAAGGAATCCAGTACTTTTGTATAGATTATCAGATGCAGTACGCCAATTTAGCCTCTATAGTATCTTGATTGCTTTATTTATTATTATGTTTATTTTATTCTTTAATGTATTTGTAAAACATGACCATGTCGCCACATTGTATCGTACAAGAGACATAATGTGGGCATGAAATAATAATTTAGCTGATTTGTCATCTAATATGATACTGCTTCTTCTAATAGCACCCAGTAATGGCATTATCTTTTTTAATATGTAATTAACATGATCACTCCAGGATAATTTGTCATCTATTATAATACCGAGATATTTTTAACTTTGTTCTCTTATAATTTCTCTGCTATCAATACAAATTTTGGGATTGATATCAGGTTTGTTGCATCGTTTAAAAATCATGTACTTTGTTTTTTCAATGTTCACTGTTAATTTATTTCCATTTACCCATTTCATATATTTTTTCAAATTCTCATTCGCCAATTCTTCTAATAACTCAGTATTTTTTGCTGAATAGATGAGCAATGTATCATCAGCAAATATTTTATAATCAGATTTTATATTAGCAAATTGCATATTATGTACATACAATAGATATAATGTAGGACCAAGAACCGACCCTTGTGTCACTCATATAGTTATAGCACGTTCAATACTACAAACACCATTAACTTTTGTTTTGATAAATCTGTTTTGCAAATAAGCTTTCGGTAATTCATGAGGCAACCCTCTTATTCCGATTTCATATATTCTGTTCAACAATATCTGTGGTCCACTGTATCGAATGCTTTACTTAAGTCAACAAAGGCCGAGCATACATAGTTTCCTTTATCGAGATTTTCAACAATAGATCTTACAGAATCGTTGATAGCTACATCAGTGCCATGCGATTTTTGGAACTCAAATTTATTGATATCAAATCCCCCTGAACATTTAATAAATTCACATATTCTTTTATTGATTATTTTTTCAAATATTTTACTCATGCAGCTAGTAAGTGTTATAGGCCGATAATTAGATGTATCCAAAGGAGAACCACTTTTGTATATTGGAATCACAGTACTATATTTTAATGAATTAGGATAATATCTTGTGCGAAAACTATCATTAAGAAAATTACTAATTAACGGCGATATTATATTAGGAACAACTTTTAAATCTTTTGCTGCTATATTATCCGACCTTCTTCAACTATTTTTTTTCCCGTTTTTAGCACATTTCCAAAAAAAATTTGAAAAAATGTGCTTATTAGTTTCACTCTGTCCGTCCGTCTGTCCGTCCGCCTGTTTACAAAACTTCTACACCGTTAAAGATAGAGAAAATAAATTTTAACCATGGGTAGGTCTCATGAAAAAAATAATTTTGTGGAACAACTTTTTCATGTAGCCCGATCCATTACGGAGCTACGGCCCCGCAAACTTTGAAAAAGCCAAATTTTTAAATACATATATCTTATGTTTCGCTTACGATTTTTTCAATCTGAAAACGCCATTCGACAGGTATTTCTTTTATCTTTGTAAATTAATATCAAAATTACACAATTTTTTAAAATTTAGTATTTAAATTTACCGTTATGTGAAAACCAAATTTTGCATGATTTTTCTACTTTCATAACTCTGGCACGCTTTTAGATAGAGGCTTGAAATTTTGAGGCAAGAAAGAACTTTTAGAATTAGTATAAGTTTGCTATATGCAGAGTTTGCTCAGAAAATTTTTTTGGGTCATCCCCTGTTTATGAGCTATTAGGGCTCAAAAATTGAAAATTTGCTATTTTTAAACACCTAGGAAACTGTACACATTTTACTTCGGAAAGATATAAAAATTAAAGCTACAGTAATATATTTTAACGTGTGTTGAAGGTTTATTTTAGTTATATAGGGTTTCAGAGTTACAGCTCTTCAAAATTACGAAAAAGCCCCATTTTCAGATGTATATATCTCAGGCTCTGCGTAATAGTTTTGCAATCTAAAACCGCCAGAAGACCGGAAATTTTATTATCTACATAAAGCAATATTAAAATTATGCAATATTTTGTAATTTACTATTTAAATTTACCGTTATGTGAAAACCACATTTTGCATGAAATTTCTTCTTCATAACTCCGGCACGCCTTTAGATAGGAACCTGAAATTTTAGAATTAGTATAAGTTTGCTTAGAAAATTTTTTTGCGCCACTCCCTGTTTAAGAGGCATTAGGGCTGAAAAATTGAAAATTTGCTATTTTTAGGCACCTGCAACTTAAGCACCTGTACAAATTTTTCTTCGCCAAGACATAAAAATTATAGCTCAAGTAATATATTTTTACGTATGTTAACGGCTTTTCTTAGTTATAAAGGGTTCCGAACTTACAGCCCCTCAAAATTTCAGATAAGTCCTATTTTCACAGATTTTCTTATTACAAAAAATTTCTTGAATTTTTTTTTTAATTGTCTAATTTTAATCTAACAATTCTAAACAGTTTGTATTGTATTTTGGAAATGTGCGCTTTTAAAAACCGTTGGTTTACATTCTACCTTGTTTAAATACAACTCACAAATATTACTAAGCCTACAAAACACAAATTCATATAAAAATTACACAAATCTTTTTATAAATGTTTCGCACCTCCTGTTCTAGTATATTGTAAGTCGACTTACAATTTACATACAATATAATATTGTTTGTGTATTTACAATACTGCAACTGAAGAATTGTACGTTCTAGTATGTTGCAAGTGCGATATGTGCGATGTGGGATGTGCGATATATATGGGATGTGCGATATGCATTTTGTAACTTTACAAAAATATGTTTAGCAAAATTCAAAAAAGCAAAGACAATATACGTTTATTATATTCGTTTTAATGCAAAAAAAAAATACGTTTTAATTTAATAATAGTGATCAATATAATAATAATAGAGATAATAAAAAGAAAAGCAATTAAAAAAGTATGTTTGAAAAATATTCTTATAACCGGACATCTCTCTTAACCGGACAAAAATTTAGGTCCCTTGAGTGTCCGTTTATTGGCTTTCACTGTATATCAATATTCGATACTTTTTTCATTCAAAGAATATTTTTATTTTTCTAAAAGATTATAATATAATATAATGCATTGTCAATATATTGCAATAATTTTCTTTGCTCATAAAAGCAAATGTCAACCAATACTCAATATTATGAAATGTATCACCAAAGATTATATATTACAATAAGATGTATGCAATGTATTTTTAAAGGCCCAACTTTGTTTAATTTTATTCATTTAAGTACATAGTGGCAAAAAGTAATAATTGAAATTGTTTTAAATTGTTTATTGAAATTTGAATATAAAAAATGTATTTTAACCAGGCCTTCTAAAAATTTTATGTAGATATTGTTTAGATAGTTTAGAAAATAAATTTATTAAATATTTTAGTGAAATTAGTGCAGAAAAATATTTAGAATATAAATTATATGAACGTTAAAAAAATGATTTTAATTATGACTTTTGTAATAAATGTAACAAATCTTATTTTATAACACTATATTAATATAAATTCTAAACTCTAATAAGTCAGAATTGATAATTTAATAAAAACTTTTAATAAAAATGTTAAAGAATTTCATATAAGATATAAAATGTTAAGTGTTCAACATTTGTAAAAAATAAATATAATATACCTATGTATTTTAAAATCCTATTTTAATTCCTTATACTTTTCTTGCAGCTTATTAATTATTTGTTTCAGTAAATATTTTTTAAAATTTTGGTTTAAATTTTCTAAAACAACAACAAACATTTTTTTTTTTCAAATCGTAAAACTACAATTTATTTAAATTTAGTTTACGTTCTCCACTTTTGACACAGTTACTTAGTGAGAAGTTAGTATAGTGAGATTTCACATGCCAAATCGTTTCATATCAGTTTTTTGTCTTCTTTTCACATGATAAAATCTTATTACTATCTTATTTCTTTCAATTTCGTTGCTTTTTGTTTTTTCGAGTAACATAGAAAAATTTGGTCACGTGGTAAGAGTGGCTCATCATAGATAATCTTTGTTATATACATTATACACAGGCAATGTAGAAAATTTTAATCGAAGTTGGAACGAAGTACACCTGATAATGATTTCGTAAAATAATATTTCTCTATTTCCTAGCATTCTTTTATTCTTTTGTTCTTATTCAATGTATATATATAATAATTAAAAATATGACTTCGCTTTTTTGTTATTTAGTATGCTTGTACTTTAATTGAAATGGGTGTGTATTTTCCAATTTCAGTAGAGTTTTTTGAAAACTCAATTTTGAGCATGAAAATGATTTTTTAAAAAGTATTTCACAATTGATAGAAAATATTCTAAATTTTATAAAAATAATATCATTTATTATTTTCGACTGCTTTTATCATTTGGTATCATAATATCATTTATTATTTCCTAATAAATTGCCTAAAATTTGGTTCTTATTTTTAAATTCTTTCTCTACAAGATTTCCTGTATATAACCAGCAATTGTATCTTGTAATTTGTACATTATATTGTAGTTGGTATTGGTTGTTACATATGTAGTAGAATTGAAATCTAAAGAGTAAAGAGTGTAGTTTAAGAATCAACATATTTCTTTTTATATTTTTTTACCTCTTTTCTTGTTAGTATTAGTATTTAGTAAGAAATATTGTGATTGTGCTCTTAAATTTAAAAAAGGGGCACTTGAATAGCAGCAGCAGCAGCAACAGGAGATTGTCTGCTATTATACTTAGATTATATTATTTAAGAAACACTTTATATTTTTTAATAATTTGTTTTAATTAAAAATTTATTAAGCTTATAAATACTTTAGGAGACTTTATTACATTTTATTTATTTGCACACATTGACATACAAATAAAAAATTAAGTACATATATTTAAAAATCAAAATACTTACTGATTCAAATTTCGATCATTTGATCCGCTTTGACTTTGCACAGTATCTGCATGTCGCCTTTCCTTATGAGAAACTATTCCCATTAGCTTCATCCATGGATTATTTTGAGATCCATGGCCCCCCATTCCACCGCTTTGCCACATTGTCATTTTGATTGATTATTTTATTATATTAAGCTTGCTTTGAAAGTATTACTGTCTATGCAGCATTTTTCTCTAAACATTTGGTTACCAATAATACAATGGCAAACATTTCATTTATTAAAACTAGAAAATTTCTTATACTGGTATTTCATTTTTCTTTATTATTCTGTTAATGTTTAATAATCATAACAATGGTACTAACAGTATAATATGAAAGTAATAATAAATATTTATTAAAAGTTATAATAATAACCGTAAAAAAATCAATAGTAACAAGTAGCACAGGTAATAATTGTTAAAAAAATTCATATTAATAATCTTAAATTTAAGTTTGATTTAATTTAAACACAATAAAACATTTTGGAAAATTTTTTGTCAACAGTTGTAGTTTTTTACATTCTTTATATAGGATTTTACTAATATTCTTGTTTCTTTATAAAATTTACTAAAATTAATCTTTTTACATTTTAAATCACAGCTAGCCATTTTTCTTAGTTTTAACATAGCTTTAAAAGTGTTCCAAGAATGTGGCAAGTTCGTTTTATTTCATTTTGTAAAAATTACTTTTTTTTTATTAAAAAAAAGAAAAAGAAACAAAAAAGGAAAACTGAAAAGAAAATATTTTAAAAAAAAAATATTCTTCGGTGTAAAGGTTTTTGAACAGTATTTTTATTGAAAATAAATGCAACAGTGTTTCAACGAAGATTTTATTACAACTTTATTTTGAATTTATTTTTATTAAAATTTTTGGTTTTTTAATGATTAGTGAATTCAATTAAATACTAAATACTTACAAGTATTGTATTAGTTAATTCCAATCACTGTGGTATTGAAATGGTAGTGAATCTATCTATATACGGTTGTGTTGCAGGGGCCAGATATATAAAGAGCACGTGGGTAAATTCAAAGTTAATATAATTTGAATTTGGGTATTAGTACATTTTTCAACAAAATTTTAAAAATTTGCTCATTGGTTTCACTGTGTTCGCCTGCCATCCGTCCGTGCGGCCGTTTGCCTGTTTACAAGCCTCCTTCAACGGTAAAACTAAAGCAATAAACTAGGAATTTTTTTCCATCCTTTATATCTTCAGAACGCTTTTTTAGAGTTAAACTTAAAAATAAGGCCTATTTTAAAATGCATATAGTTTTCCTTAACATTTTTTAATTTAAAAACGACAATCAACAAGACATTTTCTTAGCTTAATAAATAAATATCAAAATTATGTTTTGCAATTTAGTATTTATAATTTATAATTGCAATTTCTGGAAGTTTGAAATTTGAGTCAAAATTTTAAAATTTAAAAATTGTACAATTTTTGCAAAGTAAAACGTAAAAATTAAAGCTTCAATTATATAACATGTGGTAACCTAATTATACAGAGTTTCCTTAACAAAAAATTTTAAAATTGAAGAAAGTGTCTCTTGATTTTTCATAATTTTTTCTTGTACGTATATAAAATTCTAAAAAAAAATGTTGGTCGAAATCATAATTCTGTTTCTATTGTCTTTTTGAAAATCTGAGCCTTTAAAAACTTTTCGCTATACATTCTGCCTGGTTTTTAATTATTATTTGTAAGCATGAAGAAATTATTGAGTAAAACTAAAATTCGTTCAACAATTATTAATATTAGTCAAGTACATCTAGAACATAATTTTGATCAAAGAGACCATACTAAATATTTTTTGGTTTTAAAATTAAATTACAATTTTAATACACAAACAGCCGAGTAATCAACGGTTTAATGAAATTAATGATTCCAGAAATTGAAACTTAGTCAAATATGAATAATAAATGACTTGATGGATGCCCTATGCTTCTTATTGACTTTATTTTTCAATAATAAACATTTTGTAAGTAGATGTTAAGATATGAGAAATATTTTGTAATAGGTGTTAGCATATGAGATTTGTTGACCGTATGAGTAACAGACAATCCTTGTTAAAAAATTGTTTCATATATAAAAATTTAACTGTTTTATAAGGATGCAATTTTTATAAATATTTACTGAATTTTTTATTAGAATGTACATAAAAACTATAACATTTGAAATTCGGACAACAGAACATGTGAAATTATGCCAAATTGCTTTTATGTCACTTTTAAATACGATTATTTCGTATCGGTATCGAAATAATAATAAAGTTAAATTTGAAAATGAAATAGAATTAAATTTCTTTAACATGTATCTACCTAGAATTAGAATAAAACTTTATTTAGCATTTCCTTTACAAAATCACACTTCACAATACATGCTGCACATCCATAAGTATATTAAAGAGATACTCTGAAAAACATGTATAATTCTGATTTTGTAACCAACTCTAAATATTGACCAATAGACTTTATTTCAGTTACACGTAAAATTTAATAAAATTTAATAATATTTTTTAACATTTTTATCATTTTCTTTTTCTTTCTTATAACATATTTATAACGACATAAAAGGTTTTCCGAAGTAAATAAAAACAAGAAAGAATGTAAAACCAAAGGATTTCGAAGGCGCATATTTTGCAAAAGACAATAAAAATAGTTTACAATACTGTAACTTTCACAAAAATTTGTAAATTATCTCAGAATTATATATATAAGAAAAAATTGTGGAAAATCAAAAGACACTTTCTTCAATTTTAGAAAAACCCTGTTTAATTAAGAAAAGCCATTCACACACATAAAATTATAATGTTTAAGCTTCAAGTTTTGCTTTTTACTTTGAAAAAATATATACAGATGCCTAAATTCCGGTGTCTAAAAATACCAAAATTTCAATTTGGTGATTTTTTTTTAAATGATTAAGTCGAAAGCTTAATTAAAGCGAGGTTGATGTTATGTACGTTATCAAATTACAAAATTTTATCTCGTTTTTTATTGCCAAAAAGCTTTAGATATTAAATTTCAAATAAGTTTAGAATTTGTTGCAATTACAACTTTAGTTATGGCTAAATATTTTAGTAATTAAAATAAAAAACGAGGAAATATGTAGAATACACTAAACATACAATCAACATTAGGATACCCACACGAACATAACATATACTGTTCCCATAAAATTGAATCATCTTTAATAAAATTTAAGATATCTAACTTGATTAAGTACTGAGATATATTTATATAAATTCTGGAGTTGTGTAACAGCTATTCAACCTGTTGTATGAAACTAACTAAATTATACAGAAATTCTTGCCATAAAATTTGATCATCTTTTAAAAAATTTCAGATATCTATCTTTTTACAGTACTAATATTTAAGAACATATATAGAACAGCTACCCGAACCTGTTTCTTTAAACTTACCAAATTTTGGAGAAGGGGTTGGCATGAAATTTCTTTTAAAAAATTTTAAACATCCATAGTTTATATAAATACTGAGTCACGCATATAAAACACCCAAACATGTTGTTATAGTACAACAAAATTAATCAGATGTTTTGCAGAGATCGTTGGCATAAAGCTTAACTTGTTTTCAAACACTTTCACATATTTATCTTAAAACACTGAGAATTGCTCATAAAAGAAAAGTTGTATGAAAGGTATTCAAACTGCTCTGTTGAATTTCTATAATTTCAATAGAAACACTGACATTTTTATAAAAATGAAATGATAAAAACTGAAGAATCCTGGCTGCCACATTTATTGAGTTATCGTGCGGACTTACGTAGCTAAATTGACTCACTATTCGGCCCTAACGTCGTCTCCTTTCAGGTGTCACAAACGTAATGGCAAATTTATTATACTCTTAAACTATGTTCATATAAAAACGCTTATTTATATTTTTAAATTTAATACCTTATTTTTAAAGTTTGAAGTTATTAGCTCTTAAATAGCAAAGCTAAATAACCAATAAGATGCAAGTTGACTTTAGGATATTAAATATGTGCTTATAATCCTTTTCAAGCCAGCAGCATTTTTTGCAATATTTAAAAAATGTTTTGCCCTGATAAACGCGTTAAAGAGGTCGCACATTGTGACCATATTTATTGAAAAGCCATTAGTCTTTTGGTTTGCCTTTTTCTCATAAATGATAAAATTAATAGCACTAAACGGGTTCATTAAGAACATTTCTATAAAATTTGGTTACGTTAAAGTGGATGGATAGGTGAGTCCTGAATTACGACAAAACAAACTTTTAAACTGTCTTTTTTATGTATAATATGTATATTATATTTTGTATTAATATGAAAATCTGTGAATACAAAAAATGCAGTTTCAAACAAGTTAGTATAGCACATATAGTACAAAATAATTTCTAAGAGAATCTACATGTTATTAAACTAGAAACTATTTATTAGATGTCATTTAAAAATTACATCTTACCATGCCAAAAAAAAACAGCATTATCACTTAGCAGAAAAAAAATAAAGTAAATATTTCCTTACCTTTGAAAATCTATATATAACTATACCGCATGTTTAGAAAACTACATTTTAAACTCCTTAATATTCAGACTCAAACAGCGTATTTGCATTCAAGCAATCAAATTCTTTTTATAAAATAATTATCACTTAATATTGTAAAATAATTATATTTTTATAAAATAATTATCACACGAATAAAACTAAAAGATAGTTTCATTTTCTTATTGTTCCATTTTGAAAATTTAACAAGATAATTATAAAAATTATAGAAATACCTAAATTATAAATTTCGGGTCGCTGGATTCTGCTGGATTAAAAAGACACACTATAACTTGCTGGATTATAAGACAGAAAATAAATTGCTAAACCTTTAAACTTGCTAAACCTATAAAATAGTTTTCTAACTAAACTTTCACCTCTTTTTTCAATGTATGTTAATTGAGATGGATTGTAATTTTGTAATTTTGCAAAATAGTCGAATAAAATCTTCATTAATTGAGTACAATCTCTTATTTTATAAATTTTGTGAGATAAACTACATTCATTTTTAATACTATTTCGATAGCTATCAAAAAATAATTTCTTTTTAAACTATCCATATTCAAACGTAAAATATGCATATGTACATATACAATATGCATATTAATATTACAAGTTTTCAATCATTGTTTGATTTAAACAAAAATAGATTTTAATCTTTATGCTTTAGTTTAAAAATGATACATGTTTATTCTTTTTACTAATTTTAAAAAATACTACGTTTTCTCTCGCAACATTCAATTTGGTCATTCAGGCGAGACTATATATCACCAGATTTATAAAACAAATTCATCTTCTAGTTTTTCTTTTAATGAAAATAATTAAAAGATCTCATTTAATATTACAGTGTATAATTGTGTATAATTAAGTGTATAATTGTTAAATATACCTATATAATATAGAAAACAAATGGTTGTTGATTTTAAATCTCTTAATTGAAACACTTTGTCTTACAGTATAGCAATATATAACACTATAATAATAGCATTATATATTATAGTGTTGTGCAGGGTTTTTTAATTTGTTTTTATCTAGCATATTATACTTTTCCAAAAGAAAATTTTACCCTAATAATTTAATATATACTTAATTTATGGTAATTTTTAATTAATAAGATAAAATATTTGTAATTGTTCATATTTCCCTTAAATTTTTAATTTTAATTAAAAATAGTCAAAACCACCTAATTACTGTTGATTTTATTTGGTTTTTATCAAATTTTCGCAATATTAATATGAGATCATGTCATATTATGTACAAATATAATCATTCCAAATTCAAAAAGCTTTTCAATGATGATAAAAACTAAAAAATATACCGGTTACTTTTAATTTGATTTTTTTAATTAGTTAATCTATATTTGAAAGATAAAAGTTACAAAAACAACAACAAATATTTACATTTATTTTCTTAATGCAAAATAATAAAAAATAAAAATAAATAAATAAATAAAAGTAAAAAGCTGGATTCGTTGTCGATTTCACTTAAAGAATTCCTTTTTAGGCTCTTTTAAGATTTGTGATGACTTTTCTCTTTTTATGGGTCGTGATGACGTCTACGTAGTGATTTTATTTTATTTTGTCCCTTCTAAATCTGGCTATTAATCTCATGTGTACCATATTGTATTTTTGGTGATTTTTGCTTGCAGTATTGCAGTATTAATCATCATCAATATACCTATGTTGTTCTGTTTCTTTTTTAATTTCCTATATTATATCACTAATGATGACTTTTTTTATGGTGAAAAATTTCTTTTTATCTTACCATTTTCCAAACACAAAATGAATAAAATTAAAAAAGAAAACCTAAATGAAAAAAAAACAAAAACTGTTATGCAATACTCTCTTTCGTTAAATTCTTATATAAAGTTCTTGTTGGGCAGTATTGATATTTATTTCTCTTCTTATATAAAAAATATATATAAAATTTATAAATAAAAATTACTTTAAAAAATAATAAAGCAGTTATTAAAATAAAATTACATTTTTATTTAAAAATATAAATTTTAATAATATCTAAATTCTAAATGAAGATAAAAAAAACACCTGATTAATTATTAAACCTGGATACGAGAAGTTATAAAATTGTGTATAAGAGAAAATGATTAAACAGTAAATAAAGCTTTTTACTATTGATTCAAAAAAAATTTAAATTGGCATATTTTTCTTTTATTAATTAATAACTCTTTTCTGTTTTGTTTTTGTTGCAGCTGTAACGGCAAAGTACAATAATTGGTAAATTTTCTTTCGGTATTCTGGAAAACAGAATGCGCTAGATAGCATTTTATGTGCTAAAACACAGTTTATAATGTCACATGGAATGAGAATTTAATTGATGTCAATTTTTTGAATATCTAGGATTATAATTTTTAAATTTCTTTTTAAATTATCATCACGAATAATTAAATTGTTTCATTAATTTTTTTTACTTATTTAATAATGTGACAATATATAAATCAATGTTACTTATTTTAATTATGATATATGATTATTAGAGTGTGATTGTGTTTTGTAGAAAATAAAAAAAATAATTTGATTCCAATTTTTTAAAATTCTGATTAATATTTTTGTTTTACCTTTTATTAATTTTCTTTATAATTTTTTAGCTCTTCTTATTTTTTTGTTTGTACTTTTTAGAAATTTTAATATTTTTACTTTCACTAAATCTTATTATTAGTATTTAGGTACGGATATATTATATGATTTATTAGGGTAAAATGTTATAATTGTATTAAAAAAAAAATTTGTGCTTTATTTTTTTTGCTAAACAAAAAATTATAGATATTAAAAATAAAAAAAAACACAAAATAATTTCACACTTTTCAAAATGGTATACGTAATTTTTTTTAACTTAGTTCAAAAAAAATGTGATATCCATATTTATGTATTCATAATAATGGTATATAATATTACTACATCATATTAAAATGTTATATGTACAGCAAAACAGCATATGCAGGTCTTTTAGCTTAGTTTACATTATTTTTTTAACAGGATGTTTTTGTTCTAAGTACCTACATATGTATATACATATGTACATATTAGTATTTATAAAGAAATGAGAATATGTTGATTTATTTTAATATTTTTTTGTAAACCATATTGTTTAATTAATTTTCTTTAATTAGATTTTGCGAATCACAATTTCAAATACAAAATGTTATATTTTAAATTAAAAAAAAATAATCAAAAAAATAATGTAATAATTATATTATATAAATAATTTTAAAAATGAATAAAGCAAAAAGCGCACTAATAAATTTTAAAAATGTTACTACTACTTAACGAAAAAAAAAATGTTTTGTTGTTTTTTCTTAAGTATTAAAGAACCGCGATATAATTCATACCTACATTACGGAACGGTGTTGATAGTACGGCTGAAAAACTTTGACTGTTTAATAAAAATAGAGCGATAATATTTGAAAAACAAACTGCTGATAAAAATATAGTTTAGTGTTTTATATATTTATTTTATTTTACATTATGTTTTATATATTTATTTTTTATTTTTTTTTTATAAAATTCACATATTTTAATACATACATGTTTGTACATAAACACATGTATATAATATTAATATATAGCATATTGGCTCATATTGCAAATTTATCATGAAAAATTGGCGCACGCATATTCGGTAATATTAAAAGAAGTGAAAGTAGTGCAGATAATGCAGCTAAAAATGCTTTACTTTTATCTGTTTTCTTTTATTTATTTGTAACAGCTTTTTTTTATCAGACGGAAAAAATGTTGCCGCTTTTTATTTATATTTCTATAACTAAGTAGGTATATGTATATGTACATAATTTTTCTAAAACCATCCTGCTCCTAAGATTTGTTTATAATATCACTATAGACTTTTTACTTTATTTTTACATGAACAATTTGAATTAGTTTTATGGCTGTATTTAATTTTTTTTTTAAATTTTAAGTTAGCCTATTAAAAATTTAACAAGTAAACAAAATTACTAATAAGTAGTGTAATAATTTTAATTTTTCTTAACTAAAAGAAATTGAGTATACATACATACATATATTATAGATAAATACTTTCTCCAAATAAAAAGAAAATTTTTCTTTTTTCATCATATATGTATACATTATGTATTAATTTCGTGCTAAAAGGACTACGACATATGTATGTACGACATATGTATGTACGCATATATTATTTTATGTTTATTTATTTATTTAAAATATACCTATACATAATATAGGTATATTTTTTGTTAAATTATTTGATAAATTTAGAATGATTTCTGTAATAATTATTTGGTTTATACATAATAAGTATGTATATTTACATGCTACATAAACACATATATACATACATATATACATTTGTTATAAAGAATAAAGATGTACCTATATACGTTATACATACGAAAATATAGTATAATAAACAATTTTGGAGCTTTTATTAACTAAAAAAGATTGAAAGCTTACTTTTCTAGAATTAAAGTTTTGCAATTTTTGTATAAGAATTGTATTTTTTGCACATTCGACACATTTTAAAAATGTATTTACATATATACTTCCATACATAAATATTATGCGCGAAGGAAAGAAAATAATATACATACATACATACATACATATATGTATAATAATAATTGATAAAGTCTGCTAAATAATATAAAAATAATTTTACTATTATTTTGATGTATAAATAATATTTTTCACTTTCTAAATGCTTTTTGATTGCATGTTAATATAATAAAAGCAAAGAAGTATGTTTCAAATGATAAAACAAAGGTACAGCAATTGAAAAAAAGAAAAAGGGTACATTAGAACTTTAAAAATTTGAACAAGTAAACAAAATTACTAATAAGTAGTTGAATGAAAATAAAAATTTTAACTTTTATTATGATATTTCAGAAGTGTTAAAAAAGAGAATTTCTAAGCGCAATTTCTATCATATATTTTTGCTAATAATCTAAGTATACTTATAAGTTTATAATTTAGTTCCGTATTTATATAAATATACATATGTACATACATATGTATGTATATCAGACACTTCATATTATGTAGACAGTTCTAATTTTGGTGTTAATTAAGTTATTAATTTTAAATTTTGTGGAACAACTTTTTTCTGTAGCCTCACCTGTTAATGAGCTACAGCCGCCCATAGGAAAAGTCCTATATTTAAATTGTTGTAACACAAGTTCTATAAGATAGGTATATCTTCAATCTGGAAACGTCAAACGACATCTCATTTTATAAGCTTTATAAATATATTAGCTGAACCCTGCCCACTTTGCTGATCGTGTAATTTCTTTTTTGGTATTTTATTTTTTGTATTTTATTAAATTAAAATTATGGTGAAAAATGAAATTAAAAATATTTTAATTATATAAAAATTGATTGATTAATTGATTTATTCCAACTCTCTTTTTATACAACATTTTTAGTTATTCCTTGAGGTGCGTACACATAATATAACGATGATTTTTTTCCTACGTGTGAGCATCCAACATAACTGACTGTTTGAGAAGCATGTGTATTACTAATTTAGACCAAAACTTGAAGTGACTGACCTTGTGATTTCTTATGGTCATAGCAAAAGGTAGACGTATTGGAAATTGTGTTCTTTTAAAATTAAATGGCATATCTGAGGAATTATAAGAATGCGTGGAATTTAAATCTCTTCACCTTTGTATTTGCCAGTTAAACGTTAACTGTCAATGAATCATATGTGATTCATTGTACACAGGTACGTACACGTCTATGTATCACATGTGATTCAAACCCATATTTTTCTTTAGCTGTAGTTTAATAATTGGACGTCAGTTTTTTGTATATTATAAAGCAAATGGACGTGTAAGAACAATACAAAAAATGATTTTCTGTTTTGTTTTGAATTATAATATATGAATCATCCACGTTAATTTTTTGATTAAGAAAACAGAGTAACATTAGATATTTTGTTGTTATTTTTATTATATTCCAGAACATAAAATGAATAAATTCATTAAAAAAACAAGAAATAAAACAAACGTATTTAAAAATAATATAAATATGGGCTGTGCTTTCTTGGTTTTCTGAATCACTAATAAGTGAGTTAACAATTTTTTCGGTAAAGCCTGGTAGGTTTGTGTTTTAAGATAGGTGTTTTTGTAGGTTTTTTTCTTAAAATATTTTGTTATAAAATATAAAACTGTTATTCATAATTGATCCAAATAGCAGCTCAATTGCTACTTTTTTATACCAGATAATAGATTTTCTTAAAGGGGAGTACTAGCTACTCATTTCATCCGAAATATCAATTCCTTGTTTTCCAATATTATAATCCAATATCATTTTGGATTTTAAAATACTGTGACCAGCACATTTCCAAAAAAATTTTGAAAAAATGTGGTATTAGTTTCACTCTTTCCGTCCATCCGTCTGTCTGTTTACAAAACTTCTACACCGTTAAGAGAAAAAAATTTTAACCATGGATAGGTCTCATAAAACAAATAATTTTGTGGAACAACTTTTTCATGTAGCCCCATCCATTACGGAGCTACAGCCGCTTAAACTTTGAAAAAGCCCTCATATATCTTATGTTCTGCTCAAGATTTTTTCAATCTGAAAACGTCATTCGACAGGTATATTTTTTAGCTTTGTAAATTAATATCAAAATCATACAATTTTTTTAAATTTAGTATTTAAATTTACCGTTATGTGAAAACCAAATTTTGCACTATTTTTCTACTTTTATAACTCCGGTACGCTTTTAGACATAGGCTTGAAATTTTGAGGCAAGAAAGAACTTTTAGAATTAGTATATATTTGCCAGAAAATTTTTTTGGGCCACCCTCTGTTTATGAGCTATTAGGGCTCAAAAATCGAAAATTTGCTATTTTTAAACACCAGTAACTTAGGAACCTGTACATATTTTACTTCGGATATAAAAATTAGATATAAAAATTAAAGCTACCGTAATATATTTTTATGTGTGTTAAAGGTTTATTTTAGTTGTATAGGGTTCCAAAGTAGCAGCTCTTCAAAATTGTGAAAATGCCCCATTTTTAGATTTATATATCTCAGCTTCTGCGTAATAGTTTTGTAATCTAAAACCGCCAGAAAATCGAAAATTTTATTATCTATATAAAACAATATCAAAATTATGTAATATTTTGTAATTTACTATTTAAATTTACCGTTATGTGAAAACCACATTTTGCATGAAATTTCTTTTTTCATAACTGCGGTACGCTTTCAGATAAGAACCTGAAATTTTGAGACAAGAAAGAACTTTTTGCTAGCACCCCCTCTTTAAGAGTTATTACGCCTCAAAAATTGAAAATTTGCTATTTTTAGACACCTGTAACTTAGGCACCTGTAAAAATTTTTCTTCGGCAAATAATATAGGTATATATTAATAATATATATTTACGTGTGTTAACGGTTTTTCTTAGTTATATAGGATTCCGGACTTGCGGCCCCTCAAAATTTCAAAAAGGTCCTATTTTCACGTTTTTTCTTATTACATGAAATTTTCAAATTTTTGTGCAAGTCTCAATTCTAAACAGTTTGTATTGAATTTTGGAAATGTCCGCTTTTAAAAACCGTTGGTTTACATTCTACCTTGTTTGTTTTTTCTTCCAGTTTCTACGATATTATCACCATGGCATGTTGATCACATAAGCACATATTTTTTATCTTGCCACTTCATAAGTGTTATTTGAGAGTTTGACTGCATAACAATAGATTCGCCTAGTTCAACTTTTAGTTTACTACTTCTTTAGAGATGTCTTTTCTATTTTTTCTCAAAGTTCTGCATAAATCAGTTTTCCGTTCAATCGAATAGTTTGTCAAAACGGACTTGTATAAAATTTATTAGTAATTATGATTCTGCCCTCATTCAATAAATTTTCAGCTAAAGTGACTACAACTAATCCAAGTTTGTCTAAATTAGGTAGTTGAGGGTCTTGTCCACAATAAATTGAAAATGAAGATACAAGTCCCTTCACAGAACAAAGTTTGTAAACTTTCACAGCATATTTGTGAGCAGTGCAACCGCTCAGCCCTTGAGCGGTTGCACTGCTTGATTTTTATACGACCTCGAAAAGGTATCATAGTTTCGTCAATAACAATAGTTTCACCTGGTGTCTAGATTGCCTTAACGTTAGACATAACTTTATCAATTAGAGTTTTCACCTTATAAGTTGTATGTACAGTTTCATTATTGTATAAAGAGTTATCAACAAAATGGCAAAACCGAAGAATCAATGAAAACCTCCTGTAAGAAATTAAACCATAAACCAGAGTAACGAATATAAGGATGGTCATACATTTTGTTTTTTTTTCAATAGTATTCTACACCTCTAAATTTGACTAGACCCATAAAAATGCTATCGTCAGAATCCTTGAAATTGTCAGAATTGCCCACATCACTTACTTCACTCAGGTGATTTGCCAAGTATTTATTTAATTTATATTATTAGTAACAAATTTGATCCTAATTGATAAAAATATTACTTTTTCCAATGGACGTATGTTGCTTATATACCTGTTAACAACTTTTCTTAACAAAAACCCTATATTATTAAGAAAAGTTGTCAACACAAATAAAAATATAATGTTGGAGCTTTAGTTTTCATCTATTACTTCAAAAAACTTTCGACAAGTGTTCAAGTTGCAGGTCTTTGAAAATGAGGAATTTTCAATTTTTGTACCTTTACAACTCCTAAAAGAAGGGGAAGAAGACGCCACAAAAATATTTTCTGAAATGACTCACTCTTATTTTCAAAGGTCTAATTTCTCTGAAAATTTCAAGTTTCTAACTTTAACAGTTTGGAAAGTAGAAGGGACCTGCAACTTGAACACCTGTCTAAATTTTTTTGAAGTAATATACAAAAATTAAAGTTCCAACATATACTTTTACTTCTGTTAACAACATTTTTTAATAATATAGAGTTATCTTAAAATAGACGAAATCGAACAAAGATTCCACATTTGTTTTTTATTTATATATACATACATGTATAGGTACATATGTATACATACCTGTTTTGAAGTTAATGTGCTTTTTACAAAACTCTAGGTTTTTTCCCTTACTTATTTGATTGATGAAAAATATTTTTACAAAAAATTAAGCTGGTAGGGTTATTAGAAGTCGAAAAATTAAAAAAATATTTCATATTTTATTATGAATTTTTCTTTTAAATTAAGAATTTTTTTTTTTTAATATGGTTAAAAAAATTTTCTAATACATACTATTAAAATTCAATAGATCGCGCTAAAATACGATACCCTTTTTTTGGTAGCTAATAAGAATATATTTTCCATAAAGTACATCAGAATCATGTCAAAAATATAGAGATTGTATGACGGAAGACATTTTAAATCGTTCAAAATTCAAATAATTGAATTATGATTTACAGTTCACAATAGTTATGTATAATTAAATATTAATTTTAATTGAAGATATTTGTTTATCAATTCCAAACAAAACACTATCACAATTACGATTAACATCGCCCAATCATTTAATAAATGATATCACTAATATTGAAATCCAACGCGAAAAAATTAAATTAAAATTATTATTAAATGAATATTTACAACAAATGAATCAACAACAAAACCATGTTTATGATACAATTCTGTCAGCTGTAAATGATCAAGAGGTGGATTATATTTTTTAGTTGCTCCAGGAGGAACTGGAAAAACATTTTTGATATCATTAACTTTGACAAATATAAGATCTCAAAACAAGATTACACTTGTAGTTGCTTCTTCAGGTATAGCAGCAACATTATTAGATGGCGGTAGAACTGCTCACTGAAAATTCCATCAAGTTATTTGAGAGATATGGAGTGGTGTGGTTATGTACTAACTTATATTTGGATTATTATTATTAATGTATTAATTAAGTATAAATTGAATTTTGTTTAATAACTGAACCATAACTAAATTTATTTACTTTAATTTATAAATTGATTTAACTGATTATTTGTGAAATTAAAATATAATAAAATATTAGTTAAAGAAAAGAAAATATATATATATACTAATAAAAATGATTTACAATATTTGTTTTATTTGATTTACAAATGTTTAAAAATTGAGCGTAGGCTAACTGCAAAAATTTTATGCTCAGATTATATGAACTTTTATCACTGCGATTGTGTTAATATAACAGAGGATGAATTACAATTTTTTAAAACAAGCGGCAATAAATTTAGATGCAGCAAATGTACTCATCTCAGGCGTAAGTCATTATATGAATTACCAAATGATACGCATACATTAGCAAAAACATTAACAAATTCTACCGACAGCAATGCGACAACAACACCCTCAGCATTAACACCGATGTCAACACAACAACATTTATTGAATTTGTCACCTACATCTGGAGTAATAAATAATACAAACAATAACATTAAAATTTTAACAACATCTCAATTTTAGATTCATCAAATATAAACGATGTAACGCTACAAATGTTATACTCAGAAATATTGGATTTGAAAAAAATAAACAGCAATTTTCTCTCTAAAGTAAGTGAGCTGAAAGCAGAAAATAAAACATTAAAAATCAAAATAAATATCTTAAAGAGTAAACTGAATTGGATAAACCAAAAAGAGAAAAACAATGTTATAGAGATTAGCGGTGCTACAAATGTCGATAATTCAAATTCATTATCTATAACAACAAAAATTTTTAAGCATGGTTTTAAGCATTCTTATTCGAAGGTTTTTCGGCCTGGGAGTTAAATACTACAATCAAATCATTAAAAAATTCGTATTCTTGTGGTAGAGATGAAATTTCGAATAGTGTTTTAAAAAAATTTCTTACAATATAGTAGATGTATTATCCTACTTATTTAACAAAAGTATAAAAACAGGTCACTTTTCTGATGAACTAAAATGTGCCATAGTTATACCACTTTACAAGAAAGGCAATATAAATGACCATACTAATTGCAGACCTATTTCTCTATTATCTTCTATTTTGAAAATTTTTGAAAAAGCATTTAAGAATAGAATACTGAAAATTCTTAACAAAAGCTAATTTTTCAGTGGAAACCAGTATGGTTTAAAGTCAGGGGTTTCGACGGAAAATGCCTTAGTTGAATTTTGCGAATTCATAAGTGAAGGGCTGGATACAAAAAAACACTGTGCAGGTTTATTCGTTGATATCGCTAAAGCTCATGGTCGATCATAATATATTACTTACCAAATTGTATAATGGTGGATTCAGAAGTTTTATTTTTGACTAGTTCAAATCCTATTTGCAACATCGAACACAAAGGGTAAAAATGGAGAACTCTATTAGTAGTACAGTTAAAATAAATCTTGGCATACCTCAAGGCTCTGTGCTGGGTCCTATTATTCATTTATGTACGACATATCGGAATACAAGGAGAACGCTAACATCCTTCTTGAAAATAACAATCCAAATTTTTCCCTTCATCCTCCATAATCCCAATTATCCTATGTCCAAATTCCCAAGTAATCCTTCCCTCATCCTTTTCCCCAAAACCAAGCTGTACATTATATTATTATGTATTAAATGACCCATCCTATAGTTTGGTTTTTAAGAGCGTGGGTTTGGTTGGTTAGAGTCCAACACTACTCAGAAGAACTTCGTGCAGTTCCTTTGAGTGACTTTTGATGTTTTTCACCGTCCCTCGTAAAAAAAAAAATTCTTTTTTGTGTATATAAATTCACTCTTTAAGCAACAGCTTTGCGGCAACCAAACTGCTTTTGCAGATGATGTAGCTTTTTCTTACACTGTAGATTCTATATTAGATTTAACTTGTAATATAAATAGTGACTTTCATATATTGAGAAATTGGTTCTTCAAACATAAGCTAACATTAACATTACACGACAGGAAGATCCTATTTTCCATTCCATCCAGGAAGATATTGCCTTTATTTTCCATTCGTCGGCAATCGATCGTTTTAAAATGCATAGCGTTATTTGTAGTGGTAGCAAAAATATATATCATTCTGATAATAGTTGTAATACTAACTGTTTCGCAATTGAATCCGTAAAAAATTATAAATATTTAGGAGTCGATATTGATAGAAATATAAAATGGATACTATATCCTTAAAATCTTATTTTAGATCGGCCTTAAGAACTTTTTATAAACTAAGAAAGATTTGTTCACAGAAAGTTTTGAAATTGTTCTATTATGGCATTTTTTATTCCAAATTGCAATATGCCATATGCTGTTGAGGAAATGCGTATGAAAACAGGATTAAACCATTATTAATTCTCCAAAAATCTGTCTTAGGATTAATTTCCAATAGACCTCGTTCTTATAATTCTCTTGAACTTTTTCGTGAACATAAAATTCTACCTGTTCGCCAATTATATTATTACAATACAATAAAACTATTTTTAAAGTTAAATTCGAATTCTAGTCTTCGTATGAATATAACTATAATCTCAGAAATAATGAACGCTACATAGTTACCATACCAGTTTTCCATATTACAGTTTATTGCAGCTCATATAAAATTGCTTCTTGTAGATTATTTAATGAATTCCCTTATTCAATCAGGTCTATTAGAAATTTAAAAATTATATTATTAAAAGTAAAAGCATAGTTATTTAATATGAATCACGATGATATCAAAGTTTTGTTAAGGACTTAGTACTAAAGTATGCTATTGCTATCTTCATTTTTCATTATTTAAAAAATAGAAAATTCAAATAAGTACGTAATTCACAAAATGTATTGTTAGATCAAATTGTAAACATATATTAAATTTTTTTTTTTGTTTCTTTTTTTGTGTGTACTTCAAACACCCCAGTTTTAAAGCTTATAAAAATTTATAATCATAGTTAGCACTCAACACTATTAGAAATAATACGGAGTGTTTTAAACTGTTCTCTTATTTTTTTTTTTTTTTTTGTGAAAATTGTATTTTCAATTTATAGTATGTTACCCAGTTGATGAATTGTATATTGTTATTTTGATTTTTTTTTTGAATTATATAATATTGTTATGTAGTATTAAGAAAAGAGAATAAAGATATAAATAAATAAAATAAATAAATAAAATATATGCACTTCCGTTAAATATGCAAATAATTAAAACACCAACATGTAACATATCAAAAACTTACTTTAACTACTTAGTTAAAAAGAATTTACAGAAGAATTTTTGAAACCATATATCCAACAATACATCAATACAGAAATCATAATTCGTTAATTGAACAAACAATATTTGGCAGCAAAAACAGGGACGTTAATGATATTAATATTGTCATTCAAAATAAAATTTTCGGTGAAACATTTATATACAAATCAATAGATTGTGTTAATCATCAAGACGTTATGTTAAATTATCCTGCAAAATTTTAAATTCATTAGATTATCCTAGAGTACCACCACATATTCTGCGCTATAATTCCATTAGATATGCCATCTAACTTTAAAAGAACACAATTTCTAATTCGTCTAGCTTTTGCTATGAACATAACAAATCACAAGGTTAGTTACTTCAAGTTTGTGATCTAAATTTGGAATATCAATGCTTCTCACACGGTCAGTATTATGCTGAATGCTCACGTGTGGAAAAACAATCATCGTTGTAAGTGTGCGCACCTGAAGGAACAACTAAATATGTTGTATACAAAAAAGTATTGGAATAAATTAATTAATCAATCAATTTTTATATAATTAAAATATTTGTATTTTCATTTTTCATAATAATTTTAATTTAATAAAATACAAAAAATACAAAAAAATATCTTTCATTTAGAATACCAAATTATGTGCTTGTAGTACATAAATAAAAATAATTCTTATACCATAGATTATAGATGGTGATATGTATAGTTCAAAAGTACATAATTTGTTGCGTTTTATAATCTTGTTGGTAGACCCGAGAAATTAGCTTAGTGAAATAAATTATGAAGAAAAAACAATTTTAATATGAATACTAATATGAATAAAATACGACTTTGTGAATAGCTTACACAAGCTTATACGATTAACAGATAGGGATAAGACAACTTATAATAATTGGGTAGGGACTTTATCTTTATTACTAATTTATTGGTTATTATTTGTGTTTTATTCTTAAAAAAAAAAACAAATTTATTTAGTGTTAAGCTTATATTTTACTGACTTATATAAATTAATAAGAAACAAAAATAGTTTTAAGATTTTTAGGTAGGTAGGTAGGTAGAGTGATGACCTTCACGATTCTGCGTAAAGACCTCAATTAGCACTAGGTTGGGCTATTTTGACCCCACTGCACTCATGTGATCTATGTTTTGTGATTGTGTTTGGTTTTATATCCAACCCTAGGAAATCAATTCTTTTACTCTGTGTTTAGAGATCTCGCTGAGGTTATGAAACGGTTTGACGAGTGTCGAGCCGAGTCTGACTCTAGCTAGGGTCGGACATCTGCAAAGAAAATGCTCAAGGTTCTCACTTTCGTTTGCTACTTTGCAACTCCTGCAGGAGGTGTTGTGAGGGATTCCCTGTGATGATTTCCATTAACCTGGCGATGTCTATGCGTGATTTTGATATATACTCATTTTATCTCCTTTTGTTGTAGGTGGGCCACAACGTTTTAGATATGGTTCAATTGCTTAGATTACTCCATCTCTGTTGCGATCTAGTTGCGATATACAAAGGAAAGATCCGTTTCTTTACGGCAAAGACCCATCTTTAGCTGCATACCCCATTTCTTGCCCATGGTTTTGTTGAAATCATAAAGAGCAACGCTAGCTTTCTGAGTTCTATACTCGATGTTAGATTTCCAGCTGAGTTTTGAGTCTTAAATAACGCCTTAGATATTTAGCGCTGGTAGTCAACTTTAAAGTATGATTGTTAAGTTTTAGTAGGATAAAAGTAAGTATTTTGGATTTTGTCGTGAAGAGTACCATTTCAGTCTTCTCTGAGTTAACACCCAGGCCACAGCTTGTGTCCCAGTTCTGAACCTTGCTTAGAGCTCTATCCATGATTTCACTAATTACGGATATAAACTGGCCTAATGCTAATATCACCACAACATCCGCATATGATACTTCTGTTATTCCTTGCTCATTAAGTGCTATTAAAATTTTGTTTATAACAATCAGCCACAGTAAGTGTGATATTACACCTCTCTTTATTGTACCCCTGTTGACTAATTCAGTAACGCCGCTGTATCCCATTTTCGCATAAATTGTTCTGTAACTAAGCCTGGAAATAATCCAAGGCTTCAGAACATGCTCTGTCCCCACCTGGCTGAGAGCTTTTTCAATGGACTCGGTCGAGGCTCCTTCAATATCTGAGAAAGTGGCTAATAAATATTGTTTATACTTAACGGAATGTTCAACTGTGCTGACTACGTCATGGAGAACCGTTTCTGTTCACGTAACATTTAAGTACGCATGTTGCGATTTCGATACTTGAGTTCCACCAAAGAGTTGCCTAATCTGGTAATGCAGAATACGCTCCATAGTTTTTAAGAGAAAAGAGGATAAGCTAAGTGGCCTGATAAGTCTTTCCAGACTTATGGCCTCTTCTTCCTGTCTTTGGAATAAAGACTACTCGAACTCTCATCCAACTGCAGGAACATGATTGAGTTTTAAACAGCTTCTGACAATGGCAACCAGCCACGAAGTCGACAACATTAACAACTTTTGCAGCATAATCGGAACTATGCCATCCATGGCAGGCAATTTATATGGAAAGAAACTTTTTTTAGCCCAAGGAACCATTTCCGGAGATATAATTTTATTAACTTCATCTAATGAGATCCCATAGTCGACAGAAACTCTATTAGGTGAAATTTCGTTACCGTTATCATTACTGTATACGAGAAAATGGGTGTTAAGTGACAGTTCTAAAGATTCAACTGAAGGACTAGCACAGAAAGACTTCTTTTAATAACGGTGGGACAGTATCTATCATTGAAGAGAATCTTACCGATTTTAAGGCAGGCTATATCTTCGCTCCATCCACGCGGGGAATTTTTTTTTAGCGACTAATTGAACACGAAACTTTCAAAGCAACTGCCATAGCCTTCTCAAAATTTTCAATCTTTGCATCTAGTTCCTTTGTTCGTTTCAATTGCGATGTTCGTTATATTATTTAGTTTTGACTGTATAATTCGGCTAAATTTTATCCAGTCGGTTTTTTTAGGATTTATGTAGGGTTTGGGAATATCCATCTGAAGATTCACATCAAACACTATGTATTTGTGATCTGAATAGGAATTCTGACGAGACACAGACCAGTTTGAAACTCTAATGATATGATAAACTCCCAAACATTATATCTGTCCGAATTTTGAGAGATAAAAATGGGTGTGTTAACACTGTTACATATTTTAAGGTTAGAGAATCAAATACCTTAATTAGAGAATCAAATAGTGACTCACCTCTTTCGCTGTTCTCCGAACTTCTACATAGGGAATGCCTAGCATTTGCATCACATCCGATGAGTAGGTTGTCTTGCTTTATTGATCTAACAAGCTTTCAAACTTCCTCTGATGGTGACGGATCGACATGAGCCATATATGGAGAGGAGATGTAAAGACTTTCTCCACCTAGTCCATCCATTTTGACTACAGTCTAATCGCATGAGCTAAAATCGGGGTGAAGAAAAGCATTGAATTGTTTTTTTAAATACAATTATACTAAAATAAACTAAAATACACGCTATAGTTTTATCTGTACACTTCTTGTCGAAAAGGTGGTAGTCTTTATGATGTAGGCCCTTGATCTCAGTACCTCTGACCCAAGGTTCTTGAATGAGGCTGATGTCTACATTTTCCTCTCTTAGGAAAACCAGCAGATTATAATTTTTTTTTCTTATTTAGTTAATTTAATTTCAGATACTTTTACAATATATATAAAATTATGTATAAGAAGTTATATAATTTAAACTAAAACTACAAACTAATATATAGAAATTTCCAACTAATTTTTTGTTTTTAACTTAACTAACTTTTGACTTTTTCCAACCTTTAATTTCTCAAATTTTTTACATGATCTTTAAGCTTTCTATGCAATATTACCAATTTCTGACTATTTCTAATTTCTATTGGTAATGAGTTAAACATTTTAATAGCACTGCATTTTAAACTTTTTTGTTTCATTGTTGTTCTAGCCTTAGGAATTTCAATATTTTTTTTATTTCTGGTATTGCATTTATGTATATTTTCTCTATTCTTTAAAACTGAGTTTTATTTAAGATTAGTGTTTAGAATTTCTTAAATATATTTGTATTTTTCAAAGTAGATTATTTGGTTTATATCTAATTCATTAATTGTTTTATAGAGATACTAGTTCTGGGATTAAGTTTGAAAAGAATTTTAAGCGCCTTGTTCAATAAAATACCAATTTGGTTAATATGAAAATTTCAGCAATGGCTACAGCTACATATATTATACCTTATTCTTGAAAGAATGTGGCCATTATAGATAAGCTTAGCTGCATAATTCGGAATGCCGCCAGATCTTTTTATTACGAATATAATAGGCATCACTTTTTTCTTCATGTTTTTTATATAATTGTCCCATTTCAAATTATCATTAGTTGTTATTCCAAGATTATGTAAAAATCTACTCTTTCAGTTGTTGCATCTCTTATCTTAAGAGTAATATTTTTATATATTTTTTTTTGATTTTTCAAAAATAAATAGTTGGTTTTTTTATATTTATTACAATCAAGCCAATCGCATATTGTATTTAGATCCTAAATTAGTATGTTTTCTAGTTCTTTTACCGATTTAGCTTTTGCTATGATATTAGTATCATCTGCACACACGTTATAGTTTGAAATAATATTATTATTTGGTATATTCATAATATATAAAAGATTTAACAACGGTTCTAGGAGAGAAACCTTGTGGTACACCAGTTTTTATAGTAAGCTCATCACTTAAAACTTCGTTCACTTTAACTTATTGAGCTCGATTTGTTAAGTAACTTTTTAATAAGAGATTGCAATTACCTCTTATATCCAGTTTGCCTAGAAAATCAACTAGTCTACTATGATTTACTACATCGAATGCTTTTGTAAGATCAATAAATACTGCACCGACAAAATACCCTTCATCAAATGCATCATAAATTTGTTCCAAGGTAACTTTTCGGATTCTGTACCACTATTTTCTAGGCAACCATATTGATTTGGATGAAAATCCACTGTTTTTGAAATAAACTTTTCTATTCTTATATTAATTGCTTTTTCAAATACATTAGAAATTGAATTCAATATGGAAATTGGTCTATAGTTACCAAATTAATTTTTTGAACCACTTTTATGAATTGGAACTATATATGCTTTTTTAATAAATCTGGGAATGTTCCTTCCATAAAGCATGTATTGATCAATTTTGCCATAAGTTTCTTGTCAATGCTTTACTGTTATTTTATCTAGTCCCGAAATTAAATTTCTGTTTAACTTAATGATTTTATAAATCTCTGCTTCCGTAAGTCGGAATAGAACTAACGATATGCTATTTTTTATATTTTGAACAGAATTATTAACTACATTATTTTTTTTTATTCCTTTAATAACGGATTCTCCTACTTCAATAAAATATGTATTTAAAGTGTTTGCCGCTTCACTCTCATCCTTTGTCTTTTCGCCATTTATTTTTACCACAATAGTAATATGTTCAGAATTTTCTTTGTTAGTATTCCTTATTGTATTATTTAATACTTTCATCACAGTTTCCTAGAGTTACTTCCGGCATTTAATAACATCACAGTTTCCTAGAGTTACTTCTGGCATTCTCAATACTTTTATTGATATGGTTTTTTTCCCTTCTTTTTTAATTGTTCCACCTTTTTCTTGAATTTCTTATATTTTATCCTTTTATCATTGTTCTTTGGATCTTTTTTAGGCTAGATTGACAATTTAGAATTTCGATTACTTTAAAATCATACTTTTCATCTTTCAATACCAACACACCATCCGGCAATGTGATAAATCTATGCATCAACTGTTTAGGTTTTTGGGCATAGAGCTGTTAATTGTCCCAGTATGAGAGTTTGCCAATATTGCAAAAAGAAACATCACACGCTTTTACATAAAAATATAGACTCTTCTGTGAATCAAAACAATAACCAACAAAATAATCGATCTACTAAACAATCCAGTCAGCCTAATACTTCGCGAGCAACATCAAACAACATATTGACTCCCAATAGCCCAAGCTTATACCAAATAATAAAACTCAAACCTTAAATTCCAATTTTTTAAATACATCCAATGTTCAATCGTTTATCACACACCGGCAGAATAATCAAATTTTATAAACGACTGCTGTAATCACAATTGTCGCTCCTCCAGGTAAACAAAGCCTGCTTAGAGCACTCATTGACCAAGGGTCTCAAGCCTCGTTCATCACCGATAGAGTTGTTCAACAGCTTGGTTTAAGAAGAGAACCAACCCGTGCTGCTATGCAAGGGATAGGAAGGAGTCAAACACATCATGTCACTTCTAGAGTCAGATTTAGCCTTCAAACCTTAACAAAGAAAACTTAGCTAGAAGTCGAAAATCTTCTTTTAAAAACATTAACAAATCATCTACCAGCTTCAAAAATAGAAATGCAACATTGGGAACATTTACATGGTTTACAGCCGGCAGATCCACAATTTGGTCAATCTGGGCCAATAGATCTATTACTTGTAGTAGACGTTTTTAGCAGCATAATATTGGAGGGGCTAAAAAAGGCAGTCCGGGTTCGCCCACAACCCAGAAAACGATTTTTGGATGCATATTTTCGGGTAACATTAATTGTGCAGGAGAACTTCAACTTACTGTTAAAAATTTTTTATATGTGTGCTGATCTCGATAAACAATTAAAAGCTTTTTGGGAAATTGAGGAATTACCGAAACAACAAAATCAATCAGAAGAAGAAATCCAATGTGAACAATTTTTTGAATCAACCACTACTCGTTTAAAATCAGGACTATACCAAGTTTCATTGCCATTTAAAGAGTTAACTGAGCAACATCACTTAGGGAAATCAAGAGGCATTGCGGTGCGTGGTTTGTATCAGCTTGAACATAGATTTGAAAAAATCCAAATCTAAAAAAGGAGTATCAAAAATGTTTACAAGAATACATCGATCTTGGTCATATGATACAAGTTACTAATGGTGAAGATCGTCTCTCATCGTACAAGACTGACTTCACCCATTACAATTGTTGTTACCTTCCACATCATGCCGTAATTAAGGAGACCAGCACCACAACTAAGCTACGTGTAGTTTTTAACGAATCCAAAGCAACATCAAGTGGATTGTCGTTAAATAACATGCTTTTAAAGGGTCCGGTTGTACAAGATGATTCAGTCAAAATTCTGATTCGCTGGAGAAAACATCGCATTGCATTTACCACCGACATTGAAAAGATGTATCGCTAAATTCGTGTCAAACACAGAATTCCAGAGAATAGTTTGGAGAGGTAATTCAAACCAACCTATAAGATATTATAAATTACTGACGGTTACCTTTGGTACAAATAGCGCTCCTTATTTAGCAACAAAAATTTTACAACAACTGGCTTTTGATGAAAAAGACAACTACCCTATAGCTGCAAGAACAACGTTAAGGAACTTCTATATTGACGATCTTCTATCAGGTGCTGACTCTCCCAAAGAAGCTATCGAATTGCAAAATCAAATACTTAAATTAACCACCTCTGGGTTGCCACTTCGAAAATGGGCATCCAATTGTAAAGAATTAACGAAACCTTTTAAAATACAAAACAATAAAGTTAACTTATTATCGTCTTTAGAGGAAAATGAAACTGTTCGAACTCTTGGCATCTCATGGAATTCGAACAAAGTTACCTGTATGTATTCTGTAAATTTGGATGAAAATTCTGAAAAATGGACAAAACGTAAAATACTTCGCAACTCGCCAAGTTGTTTGATCCACTTGGTTGGCTATCATCCACAATCATATTAGCGAAAATACTCATGCAAAGACTTTGGTTATGTGGCTCGGATTGGGATGAACAAGTTAGTACGAATATTGAGCAAAATTGGAAAAAATATTTGTTACATCTTCCAGAAGGTCAAACAATCGCCTTAGAAAGGTAGATTCATTATTCAAACAACAGTTCTCAAATCGAAATTCATGGTTCGACGCATCTATCAAGGTATATGCAGAGGTAGTTTATATTTATATAACCAACAGTTTGGGCGAAAGATCAACCTATCTGGTAGCATCCAAAACCGTGGTCGCACCAATTAAAACAATTTACAAAAACGCAAACAATTAAAACAACAATCTGCCAAGATTGGAACTTTGCGCTGCAACGCTGGTGTCGAAATTACTTAAGTACGCGTTAGAAGCGTTTCAATTCGATCAAGCAACAAGAATTCACCCATGGACAGATTCGTAAATTGTTCTAGCATGTCTAAATGCTCCTCCACCTCGTTGGACAACCTTTGTTGCAAATCGTGTCTCACACGCTTGGAAAAAATTTATGGGAAATTCATGTTCCTTCAAAATAGAACCTGGCAGATTGTGCTTCTCCCGGGATGTTACCTGCCCAGTTAAAAGAACACATACAATGGTGCCATGGTCCCGAATGGCTTGGAAAATCCAAAGAAAACTGCCCCACCAAGAAAAATCTAGAAACTAATATGGAAGCTCGATAAACGATTTCTACCCATAGCAATGTAGCACGACCATATTTTGAAACAAATTTTTCATCGTTCACAAAATTACTTAGAGTGACCGCCTACTGATAAGGTTTGCTAAAAATTGTAAAAGACCCACATCGAAAGAGACAAACTATTTAAAGGCTCATTAAATACAAACATCATTGCAGATTTTAATCAAACGTATGCAAAGCCGGCACTTTTCAAAGGAGTTATCCGAATTGAAAACCTCAACATATAAGCCGAAGACCGATCCCTTATCGAAATTAACTCCGTTTTTAGATCACAACGAAATCTTGAGAGTAACCGGAAGAATACAACAATCGTCACCATCATACAATCAAAGGCACTCTATAATCATTCCTGACAAAGATCACGTCACACAGCTACTTATAAGCAAAATTCACACAGAAACTCTGCATGGAGGATTTCAATTAATGGCAACTATTCTAAAACAAAAGTATTGGTTACTTAATGCCCGCAATACGATACGTTGAAGTGAGAGAATAACTTATGGGCAACCTCCCAGCACCTAGAGTACAAATGACCATGTCGTCCATTTTCACACACTGGTATCGATTATTGCGGTCCGTTTGAATTAAAAACATATAAAGGAAGGAGTGCAAAAAGATACAAAGCGTACATATGTTTATTTGTATGTATGTCCATAAAGGCCATGCATTTGGAACTAGTCACCGATTTAACCAGTGAAGGTTTTATTGCAATCTTTAGAAATGAGCAACTATGCGAAATGACCAATGACACCCAAGATTTAAACATATTAACACCGGCTCACTTTTTAATTGGTGACCCAATTCTAATTCCACCTGAGCCGTCCATATTAGATGCCAAAACGACTTACTTAAATCGATGGCAACATATACAACATTTATATTAAAATTTTTGGAAACGCTGGAATGCTGAATACTTAACCAGATTGCTTAACCAGAATACTTAACCAGATGAGAATACTTAACCAAGATGTTCAAATTGGAGACGTGGTCATCTTAAAAGATGAAAACCAACCACCCTGTCATTGGTTACTAGGTCGCATTACGGAATTACACCCCGGAACGGATGGGTTAGTACGCTTCGCGACCGTAAAAACAAAAAATTCGATTTTAAAACGACCGATTACAAAATTATGTATTTTACCTATACGTACACATACACACATACACAAGCATTTAATTTTTTGAAAACCGTACACACAATTCAAAACCACTAAAATCTAATACAACCTACTTAAAACTACCACTACTTTACTTAAAACTAGCACTTATAAAATAAATCTAAAAAAAAAAAAAAAAAAAAAACTTAATTATTCATAACCTAAACTACCACTACTTTACTTAAAACTAGCACTTATAAAATTAATCTTAAAAAAAAAAAACTTAATTATTCATAACCTTTCTAACCTTTGAAGTGACAACACTTCTTCTAGTTACGGATTAAAATTTTTTTTCTTTATTTTAAAAGTTATTAATATTATTAATATTTTAAATTTTTTTTTTTTTTTTTTATTAAATTATATCAAAAATTTGTGCACTTTTTAATTAAATTTTTTTTTTTTTTTTTATTTATCTTAAAACGTTTTAAAAGTGTAGTGTGTAACTAAATATATTGAATTATACGGCTGCACTTCAATGGCGGCAGGATAAGTATTTTTTTTTTTTTTATAACTTACTATACAAGAACTATACATTTTTTTCTTATTCTAAAATTATTTACACATTACAATTTTTTTTTTTTTATATTAAAATATTAAAATTTTTTTTTTATTTTATTTTTTATTTTTGATTTTAATTTTTTGAACTACATATCTATTCTATCTATTTAATAAATAGATATTACATATCTATTTATTAAATTCGAATAATTTTTAGTTTTACAATTATAACTTCTAATTAAACGCGCTCGGTTGGTTTTGTTTACTTTAATTTACATTTATTTTTTATTTCTTATTTCATCTTAAAATCAATTTGTCGTAAACAAAACAATTTTTATATTTATCTCCCTCCCAGCCGTATGTTGGATGCTGGAGTTCTTCTTTCATTCTCAATTCGCTCAATTTTTTTTAATACCACCATAGTATTACCGTAATTTAATTTATTAGTTTCTGGTGGTAAGTTTTGCTTTTGGTGAGTTTGTGCATGTACCTGCGTTCAATAAGGTCACTTAAAAGTGTATATTAAAAACTGTTGAACGTTGTTATAAACCGTTTGCTCGCTCAAAGCAAAATATTAAAATATTAAAATTATTAGTACGATGTCAAGGTATTGATATTGTTAATAATTTATTTTAAAGTGTTGTCAAGCTCGGATTATTTAAATCGTACACTTTTACTTTTGATTTCGATTTTAATTTTGATTAAATTTTAATTTTTGTTCATTTCAATTTTTACTGAGTAGTAATAGTAGCGCTTTGGCATGGGAAAATAATTATGCAAATTAGGTCAAAGTAATAGTAGCGCTTTGGCATGGGAAAATAATTATGCAAATTAGGTTAATGACCTTGGGCGTTTACTTTGTTGTTGAGAGCTTTTTTAAGGTATGTTGTAGTGTAAAAAAACAGGTAGCAAATTAGATGTCGTGATTGGCGTTTGCATAATTAGTTTCCGGAAAAGTGTTTGTAAATAATATAGAAGGTCAACTAGATAATGTGGAACAAGTAGATAGTGCAATGACCTAAACAGGTGTGTAGTATTTCTACCGGTTGCATGATTAGTTTCCGGAAAAAGCTTTTGTAAATAATACAAGTAAGTGCAATGATCTTGTTGTGATAGTATATAGTAACATAGATTATTGTAAATAATAAGAATTTATTTTATTTTTTAATAAAAAGCTTTCACGGTCAATCAGTTATTTTAACACAAGAATGCAGTTGTTATTTATGAGATAAATAAAATGCAGATATTGACCTTGATATTGTATCTTATTTTTAAAGTAATTTAAAAAAAATGTATTTATTGATTAATTGTTGTGTTTATTGCAGAAAAAATTTTTAAAGAAAAAATCCAGGTGTTTGAGAAAAATTTATGTTAATGTTAATTGATTTATTATATTAACTACTTTGTATTTTGCAAATAAAAAAGTCAGTTATTCTTAAATTTTTTGCTACTTTGTATAAGTAAATTAAATTTTCTGTTATTGTAGATACAAATTAAAGCATTATAAAATCAAATAGATTTATTGTGTTGCAGAAAAAATTTTTAAAGAAAAAATGCAGGTGTTTGATATGAATTTATGTTAATGTTAATTGAATTATTATATTAACTACTTTGTATTTTGCGAATAAATAAACGTCAACTATTAGTATTTTTACATTGCAAATTTGAAGTGAGTTATGGCTAGCTATAAATGTGCAAAAAAAAAAAAAATTAAAAATAAAAAAGCAAATTAGTTTCATATAATATCGTTTTTATTTACCCAAGAATTGTGATCTTTATCAAAACCTAACCATTTAACAAAAACCTGATTTCCTTTTCTTTTCAATATTTTTTCAACAAGAAAAGTGTCAGGATTTTTGACGCGAGTAAGTTCATACTCGTAAAAAGAACCTGAAATCGGTGTTTTTGTATAATCAAGTAAGTTGTAAGTAATTGGATCTGTGCGTTTTACTTCTTTAATTGTAAATATTTCTGTTGACCAGTTTTGTTGATAACCTTTTGCAAAGTTTCTTTTGTATTTACTTATGCGTACATAATCTCCAACTTTATATTTTGCTTTCTGATAAAATTTCGGTTGCATGTAAATGTTCTTCAAAATATATTTCTCGTTTGCTTTTGTAACTTTTTTAGGTTGAAGTTTAATTGTCCGATGATATGTTGAGTTGTATTTCTCAATAAGTGAGGGTAAAATAGATATCCATTTATAATTACCCTGAAAACTAAACTGCTTCCACATTGAATTTTTTAAAGTACGGTTAAAACGTTCTACTATGGATGCTTTCATTTCAGAATATGTATGATAATGATTAATTTTTTTTCTTTCCATAAGTTTTCTAAATTCTTTGTTAAAAAATTCTTTACCTTGATCAGATTGAATATTTTTTGGGAGTGTTCCAGCACGTTTGAAAATGTTTTGCATACCAAGTAAAACGTTATTAGCATTTTTAGTTTTAATTGGTTCAGCATAAGCATATTTCGAAAAGATGTCTATTACAATTAATAAATATTTATTTCCTTTGTTATACTTTGCATATGGAATCATTTCTACTAAATCAATTTGCCATGTATCGTTTAAACCTTTCTGATTAAATTTTCTTCGACGAAAGTTTCGTCTGGCTGGTCTATGTATTTCCGATACTATTTGTGCCCGTGACATTATACTTGTACCATTTAATCAGATTTTCCAATTCTATTTTATAATTTTCTATAGAGCAACAGTTACATGTATCCGGTCCAGATGACGAGTTGTCGTAAGCCCAAGGACAAAGAGCAAAATGAGTTCCGTATATTGACGTAAATTTTTCTGTTATTGAAAATTCTTTAATGTATTTATACATGTGAAAAATACGTTGTTTATGCTCATTTAATAACACAGAGGAATATGATTTTAAAAACTCTTCCACTTCTTTTACCTCCATCTTTTAAATTGAGAATAAGTTATACACGTTTTTGCTTTTATATATTTGAAGAGCAAATCTAATTACCTTTCAATGACTTTTAAAACGCGAACCAATAATGATATATTTTAATCATCCATTTACAATGATGGTGGCGGGACCATCTGGATGTGGGAAAACAACATTTGTTTGCAACTTGATCAAAAATATTACTAGATTGATACATCCCAAAATTGAAAAAATAAAATGGTGTAACCCAGAAATTTCTGCGGTTCCAAGAAATATAGATTTCCCTGATATAGATTTTTATGCCGGCATTCCGGAAAAGCTTAGTGAAAATGAAAATAAACCTACTTTAATTGTTTTAGATGATTTAATGTTAGATTCAGCAAACAAACAAGTATGTGAACTTTTTACTAAAGGTTCGCACCACCGTAATTTGTCTATTATATTATTAACGCAAAACATTTTTCATCAGGGGAAATTCTCACGAGATATTTCATTAAATTGTAAATATTTGGTACTTTTTAAAAACCCTCGAGATAAATCACAGATTTTTCCTCTAGCTAGACAACTATATCCGGAAAATATAAAAGGCTTCCTGGGGGTATATAATGAATCAACATCAAACCCACATGGTTATATTGTATTAGATTTAACACAAGACATTAGCGATTTGTTTCGAATTAGAACCAACATATTCTCAGAGGAATATTGCGTTTGTTTTTGTGCTACCAAAGATTTAAACAATTGCTTAAAATATGAAACGGTTGAAGAAAAACCGACATATGTTACATGTACTAGAAAAATGCAACAACAAGAATTTTCGTAAAAATATTCTAAAATATTGTGATGATGATATAATAAAAACTATTGCTGAAATTGCAATTAATGTGTTAAACGGGAACAATAAAATATCACCATCACAAAAAACAAAACTAAAAAAATATAAAAAACAATTAAGACTCTTAGCGTGTCCACAAAAAGGTATAAAAGCTAAACGAAAAATGTTAATTCAACATGGAGGATTTTTACCTACATTAATTGGTACTATATCTGGTATAATAGGAAAACTTCTCAGTAAGACATAATGCAGCGAATGATTGTTATGTCACCAGAAATATTTTCAAAATTTAGCAAATTATTTCAAGATGATAAAAACTTAGATTTATTGGATCAAAAAATGAAAAAAGTTTTATATGATAAAAAATTAAAACCATTGCAAAAATGGTATTTATATCGTCAAAATCTCATTAAATACGGAATTAACAAAAGGCATACAAAAAAATTACCAGAAAAGTTAAATAATGTTACATTTAATACAGGTACTCAAACAAAATTCTTTTCTAAGCGAAATGCATATACAGAAACTGAATTACCTAAATACAAATCAACGTCAACACAAACTAAATTTTTACCATTAGTTACTGATGATGTGTTTGAATATGACCCTAAAAAAGAACATTCAAATATGGATGTTGATTTAACAAATTACGATTTAGATGATGAAAATTCATTTAAAAAATTAGCTCAAACTGAAATGTTGAAAGATGAAAAATTAGTCGAAAGACCATCTCTAAGCTCTGATTATCGAATGTTTGAAACACCAAGTGGTGATGTAATTACCGTTGCTGTACCATCTCCTGAAAAAAAGAAGACACTAAGATCGGCTGGTAGTTCAATTTCCTCAACTATACTTTCACAGTTTCCTGAAACAAAAAAACGAAAACTAAAACCTTTACTAAGAAGTCCAAAACTAAGAACTTCATCAACACCGGAGTGGACAACATATAAATAGTACAACATTTTATGTTTTAGAAGAAGTTAACAAAGATGGATAGTCAAGATGACTTCTATGTAACATTGTTTAGTAATGATAATCTAAAACTGTTTCCAGACAACACTTTAGCTTCATTCGAAAATAAATTACCTATTCACTTTGATTTAAGAAATGGTAATTGGAAAGTTGGTCTTTCAGAAATTTATCTGAACGATTTCCTACAAACAGAACAATTTAACAAAGAGAATTGTGCTTTTATTAATATTGGACAGTATAATGTTTATGTAAGAAACATTGAAAAACCTCTTGAAAAAATCAAAGTAACCAAATCTATAGGCTACACATATTATTCATATAACGATTCGGAATTACATTTAGATGATTGGAAGTTTAATTTTTTGCCAACGCTTATTAAAAATATAACTCCTAATCCCGGATTTACTCGAAACCAAGTTTTTACTGAATTTTTTAATGAAGTTTTGACATATATTTCTAATCCTAAAAATTATGATGATGTAACATTTAAAAAAGTGTCAGAATCTAACCGAGGGGACTTAATTCGAATATCGCAGACTTTTGATGAAGATAGTTTTTATATAAAAGTTAATCAGAGTTATAATGTAAAAACATTATTAACTGAATTATTTCAACAGAAAAAAAATATAAAAAATTTCAAAACAAAATTACCTGAACTATTCAAATTAGCTGTTGCTAAAAATAAAGATGAATTGAATGGAATGGTGTTGATTTATTCAGATATAGTTCAATCTTCTGTTTTTGGAAGTAGCAAAGTTCGGGCGTTGAGAGCTATCAACATAGAAAATTGTAGAATACCTACAAATACTGAATTTAAAAACGTCCATTACATACCTATAGAAAAAAATATTTTTGAAACAATAGCAATTAAAATTTGCAATCAATACGGTGATGGAATAAATTTTGTTTCCAGTTACTATCCAACAAAAATTGTATTACACTTTAAAAAGCATTGATTCCCCAAAAACAATATAAATACTACTACTCAAATATGATATCCTATCAAACATGGAAAGAGCTTACGTGAGATATTATTCCTCTCAGGTAGGAGGGGGAATCAACGATATTGGGCCTTTATTACAATTTTATCCAGCTATACAAAAAGGTCGTGGTTTTGGAAATATATTCGGAAGTTTAATTCGTTACTTAAAGCCAGTTTTTACATCAGGTTGGGACTTAATTAAAAAAGAGGCTGTAAACACAAGTAAAAATATTTTTAATGATATAGCATCTGGTGCAAACATAAAAGAAGCTGTAATTGATCAAAGTAAAGGCGGTATAAAAAATTTACGGAAATCAGTAGTTAACCAACTGCATTCGATGTATGGTGGAAGACAAAGAACTATAAAAAGACAAAGAGCTATTAAAAGTCAAACAGTTTCTAAAAAGACACATTTGAAGTCGAAACGACGAAAAAAGCAAAGTAAAACATCCGACATATTCAACTAAAAATGGAATGTATGAAATCTGAACTTGATCTTTTTGCGTCATTACCCGTACAAACAAGTATTTTGCGTTCAGAAGAGGTAGCATACAATCCTTTAGCTTCTTTAGAGGCATCACCGTCAACTATTGAATTTGTTTCCCTTGGAAATGGAGATACATATCGAGATTTATCCTCCACCTATATAAAATTTAAAGTTCAAATATTAAAAAAAGATGGATCAGTTTGGAGTGCAAATGATAAAGTAGGAACCGGAACTGAAGCAAGACTAGCTCCGCAGCCCAGTGTTGTAAATAATTTATTACACTCTTTAATTAAACAATGTAATGTAACTCTAAACGGAAAAAACATCACTCCTTCAGACTCCTTATACCATTATAAAGCATACTTAACTACTTTACTAAATTATGGTACAGATTCCAGTCAAACACATTTGGAAGCATCTGGTTGGGAATTGGATAAACCAAATGTAAATGATTTTAGTAATTCTGGTTCTAAATCAAGACAAAAATCATACAACAATTCTACTGTAGTAGAATTAATGGGAAAATTACATGTAGATTTCTTCAATACTCCTAAATTACTTTTAAATAATGTTGACATTCGAATTGCTTTAGCCCTAGAAAAACAGGATTTTTTTATTTTCTTTAACGATGCCGATGAAAGCTATTTAAAAATTCTCGAAGCTACGTTATACATGAAACATTTAACAATTAATCCTAGTATATTGATAGCACATAATACTGTATTGGAAAAGGCTAACGCGAAATATTTTTATACCAGAAGTGAAATCAAAACATTTACAATTCCAGCTAACACATCTAACATATCATTGGATAATATATTTATAGGGCAAATACCAAAAGCTCTAGTATTTTGTATGGTTAATAATGAAAACTTCAATGGTAAGAGATCAAAAAATCCATACCATTTCGACCATCAAAATCTCACACAATTTCAATTATATGTGAATGGAGTGCCTACACCAAACTCTGCAATTGAAACAAGTTTTACACCGAATAATTCTTGTAATTCTCGAGCATATTTAACATTATTTAGCGGAACAGGTATACATCATTCTGATAGAGGACATCAAATTTCAAAAGAATTATTTTCAAAAGGTTATACAATACTGGCTTTTGATTTATCACCAGACGGCTCGGGAACAGATACATGTCAGAGTTTATTAAACCAGGGAGTAGTAAAGATTGAAGGAAGACTCAGCTCTCCATTAACTTCAACATTAACTTGTATTGTATTTGCAGAATTCGATGCTAATATCGAAATTGATAAAAATCGTAACGTCTACGTGAACATATAAAAGGAAGTTTAGCGAACCATCTCTATTCATTTCACAATGACATGTGCTCTAGTAGATTTATCGTTCTGTACGGGCGATAACAATACAATATTTGTAAAAAATATTGCTGTGGCTGGTATTAAAGAAAAATGTAAAACTATTGTAAAAGAATTAAAGTATAAATTTCCTGTCAGAGATTTGAAAAAAACAGATATTGAGAATTACTCTTTTGGACATATCGATAACGAAAAAGTAACTAATAACTTAATAAATTTGCTTGAAAAATTCGATATAGTCTTAACAAATGGAAAACTTAAAGCAGAATTTTTAACAACATTTGTACGAGGAAATACTCGACTAATTGATATTTCCCGTTTGCAAGAAAATGAATACACTTCAGATTTCAAAGGTTCTGAAATGTAATAAGTTAACACATAAAATATTTAGAGGCGTTTATGCTCTTGATAAATTACCAAAACAAGTTTCAAAACCTAGTATTTTGGTGGTAAATACCGATAATTCTAATGAAAAGGGAACACATTGGTTAGCAATATTTGTTCCAGTTCAAGGGTGTGCAGAATATTTTGATTCATTTGGAAATCCCCCGTTTCACAATGAGATTATAAAATTTCTACAAAATCAATCAACATGTTTTGTTTTCAACAATAAGCGTTTACAAAGTAATTTAACATCTGTTTGCGGATATTATTGTTGTGTATATCTATGGATGCGAAGTTCCTGTAAAAGCATAAAATATTTTCTTAATTTATTCGACACATCATCCCCACTTAAAAACGATAAAAAAATACAAAGAATATTTCGAAAAATTTTTAAAAAATGAGGGAGAAAAAATATAAATACAAAATTCTAAAATAGAATTCATCAGTTAAAACAAGAAAAATGGAGCAATCAACAAATTCGGAAGTCATTGAAAAACAAAAAAGTGAACCTCCGCAAAATCTTTTGTTAAGCTATATCTATTATTTGGATAAAAAACAAACAACAAAAATACAAATTGGATTTAATGTTGAAAATTTTGCTGCAACAATAATTTTCCAACGTCATCAAAAAGTCATTTGTGAGATGAATTATTTGGCGTGGTATGCCTTTTATCAAGATTTTACTAACAACCAACATAAATTAAATTCAAGAGGATTTGCGCTAACATTTAATCATACCGGGAAAACTAAAAAAATTACATTGCAGTTAGATGAGTACACCCGCTTTTGTCTTATGTTAGACTTTATACAAGCAGTGATGTCATATAACAACGGAGCTGAACTTAATATAAGAGAATATGTATTCAAATATTTTGAGAGATGTATTGAAAAGAATAAACTAAGATTGGAACAAGAAGATTTCTACATTCCAATGAATTTACACATAGCTCAGTGTAATTATTCCAGACTATTTTATGAAATACCTATGTTTTTGTCAGAAAAATTATCTTGGTCAACAATAAATAAAACAAATATTTTTTAAAACCAATTATTTTCTTTTATTAAATACATATATAAATTCATACAATTTTTTACAGCACATCTTTTTAAATTTTCAGTAATGTTATGGTGAGGGCAAATGGTTGTGAAATTCTTTAGTTTCTGAAGAGATGGAATGTCATTATCTAAGTTGATAACTTCTACTGAACTCGAAACAAATTTATCTAAAAATTCCTTTTTCTGGTACCCCTTTACGTAAACGACGTCGAATGAATTTAAATGTTCCTTTAAGGTATTTTTAATTGCTGAATATTCTATAAAGCCATCATCCCAGTCAAGACCATTTATTTGTGTTTTATTGAATTCATTTTGCTGTTTAACATCAGTATTTAACTCTTCGAACGAATAAGGTGCTTTAAACATAAATAGCATTGGTATCAGTGACCCATCAGCTATCAAAGCAAATTCCTTCAAGAAATATTGCTTTTTATTTCCAACAGTAAATTGTAAATCTGCTACTGCCTTCCTGCTGCTCATTTTGTACCTGACTATTTTAAAATAGCTTGAAATCCTATAATTTATAACTAATACGATTTAAAAAGAGTGGAAAAAAAAAAGGGGAAGGGAGCCTTTAGCAGTAGCATAAACCGATACCGGACCCTCAAAGACAGATACCGGACATCCGGGGACCCCATCCAGAATCAAGAAAAGGGACGCCTGATTCAGGCCCCGCTTTAAAGGGACCGAACCTCAGGGGACCGGATATCGACTCTCCAGAAACAAGGGTTGATTTAAATGGATTAACCTGGAAAAAAAAAAAAACGTGCAAAGAGTTACAAAAATCTTGCTGACTAATATTTGAACTCCTCTACATAGTGATTTTTATATTGGTAGCTACAAAGTATTTTAAATCTTAGACATAGTTTAGAGAATATACAGTCATTAATTATTAATGAAAATGCAAAAATATAATTTGAATATTTTAGAAAGTATTATGTATGATGCAAAATATTATGTATGTTGCATAAAAAGTATAAATTGATTTAAGTTTTTAAATTATTTTTAATTAATAATGGAAGTACAGGAGCCGTTTGAAGAAATAATTGGAAAATGCGATATTTTCCAATTAGAAAGAACATTAACATTCAATTACGAAATTGAATTTAAGGACCTTTATAGAGGAGCAGCAAGTAGCAGTGATAATGGCTCAAAATTGTTATGTACAGAAAAGATGCCAAGTGAGCACGACTTGGATGTGCTTACCAGACTTATTTGCAAGGAGAAGATGCCTGCTGAGACCGACCTAAAATTAAAATAATAATAAAAAAGGTAATCTGAAAAAAAAGGTGATCTGGAAGAAATTAAAAATTTTATAAATTTAATTAAATAAAATCTGAAAAGTTGAAAAATTTAAATAAAAAAAAAGAAAATATTTCATTTGTAAATTTTTTATTTAACTTAAAATCTGAAAAGTTGAAAAATTTAAATAAAAAAAAGAAAATAAAGAAAATATTTCATTTGTAAATTTTTTATTTAACTTAAAATCTGAAAAGTTGAAAAATTTAAATAAAAAAAAGAAAATATTTCATTTGTAAATTTTTTATTTAACTTTTTTTTTATTTATACTATTTTTCTTGCGAGTCTATACTCGTTTTTGGAATTAACACAAACAGCCATATTCCACCTATTAGGATCCCGTCCAAAAAATTTGAAATTAAAGCCCTTGCTGTTCAGTTGATTTAGTTCTTTCTCCGACACAACTTTTTTGGAGAACCGCTCCGGCATAAAAAAAGTAATGCTGTTAGTTGAATCTTCCATTGGGCATGTTACCTTACATAGAACCACCCGCTGACCTCTTTTGGTCTTTAGGAATTTCCATTCTTCTACCTCGTACATCACATCCTTCACCAGAGTATCTATCGTTTTGTAGCTCTCTTGTTCCCCTTTTCCGATTTTTATGAGATTGTCTACAAATTCCTAAATGAAAATAAAATATAAAAAATATATAGGATAATTTTGAAAAATTTTGAAAAAAAAAGATTAAATTTTTTTAAAATTTAAAAATTACTTACCATTATTTCTTTTGGTACTGCTACTAGTACTGTTATTTAAACTAAGTTTTGTGTAGAACTCAATTGATAGAAATAAAAGTTTTGTCTTTTCTTTTATACTTTTTTACTACGATAGTTTAAATTACTTTAATAAATACCATCAAATTATTTAACAAGGAACTAAACATATGAGGAAATTTAAACGCTCCTAAATTGTTTTGTTAGAACATGACTTTTTGGCACGACGGAATTTATTTCCATTCAAATTCCTTTGTTAGAATAATAAATCTTTTTTTAAAGAACTCAAAAGCTCTTTTCAATAATAAATTCCATTAACTATTTAACAAGGAACTAAACATATAAGGAAATTTAAAACACTCCTAAATTCCTTTGTTAGAAGAATAAATCTCTTTCTTCTACCAGGAAATTTTAAAATAAATTTAACATAAAATCATTTCCTAGAACACTCCTTAAATTAACTAATTCTTCTAAATTAATTCCTTTGTCTAATAAACATTTAGTGATATAAAAATACATGCTCAAAATGTTTTAATTTAGAAGCAAAACAACATGAACCCACCAACGTTAAAATCAGTGGCATTAGCAAAATGGATAAACTCTGGACAATTTCAATACAGTCATTATAAATATTTATGTGCTCGAATGGACATAGAAAATATAATTTTCTATTGTCCATACCTAAAGAGTGATGTCACCATAGAAGAATTGAGAAAAAAGTGCAGATGGCTGGGAAAAGACAAAGACTCTGATGGAAAGTTCAAGTTTACGGTTACATACATTTACTATAAAATTCGGGCAAAATAAAAACTTGTGTTCCTTTATAAAATTAAAAATAATAAAAAATTGATTAAACTTCTTTTTAAAAAAAACTTTATTTTTTTCTTTTAAATCCAAATGGTACAGAACTATAATTTTCATAAAACCTTCGTTTTTCTGCTTTTAACCTGTATATCTTTGTTTCTGGAACTGTAATTACCCTATGATCATTTGTTCTTCGAAAATTTTTGTACAGAATATTTACACCGGCTTTATCGTTCAATAAAACCATTTCCTTAATTTTTTCAAAATTGACTAGTTTTGAATTATTATAATCTAGTTTAATTCCTTTTACTTTACAAACTACTGCATCGCTTTGTTTGTCAGAAGAAAATGCTTTATATGCATAATTTTTTGGTCCACCGCTAACGAATTCTTTTATGTAGCTGTCAGATCCAAATGATTCTAGTTCATTAGTCATATCTCCGATAAAATTGCCTATGACAGGTTCATATTCACCTTCTTTTGACACATATATGACGGAATCAGTGTCATAATATAAAACTCGTTCTTGTAAATTTTCCAAATATTCATACAATTTTAAACGAGCCTGTGCAGTTGTATAACTTGCAATACATACGTTCACTGTACGCAATGAATCTAAATCTTCATTTTTATATTTCCAGTTAACTAAAACCGTGTCAGAATTGATAATCATTATGTACAATACATCTTTGCTTGGATTTGTCAATATAGAATAAAAAGTAGCTGGACTTTTTATTATTTGCGTTTTTGTCTGATTTTCTCGTTGACCAAATTTTCCCCAGAAAGAGTTCAATATAAGCTTACTGTATGATCTTTTTCCAGGGTTTTTGTAAATATTTTCTGTATCAAGTTTAATATTTTCTTGTTGGAAAAATTGTTCCAAATAATTTTGTTTTAATTCTTCTGTGTTGCAATCTTTAGGCCATCCAGAAGCTTCCTGTTTAGTTTTAAAAAATTTGTCCATCATCTCTGTAAATAATCCAGGTTCACAGTTGTCTTTGTTATATTGTTGTACCTTATAACGCCAAATTTCATGAAATTCAAATATTTTATACCCCTTTTTTACAGCTTTTACTACTTCGTCTATAACCCAAGTTCCTGTCAGAGTTCTTTCTTTATCAGAATGAAGGCATTCATCTTGATATGTTTCAAGGCTGCAAGTGAAACAAAGCGTAAACATTAATTTATTATTTTGTTTTATTGGAAGAACAGGGTGAATCAAATCAGTTGGTGGAAGAATATCACATTTTATTAAACCATTAGTATTTTCTAAGTCAACTTTAGAACATATTTCATGGCCCACTAAAACTTCAGGATGTCCTACTGGAAATTTCCCATATTTGCACACATAGGGATATAATGAGCAAATATCTATGTATTTTATTTTTTCATTTTCTTTTGCTTTGTAATACATAAAAGTGTTTCCAGTTCTACCTCCATAAAAAGCATCTCGTGGTTCTAAAGGAACGTTTTTTAAAAGGGGGTGATTTATAAGATATGACATCTCATCTTCTTTTTCTATCAATTGTTCTCTAAAATCACATTCCCACATTTCGATCACTTGATATCCAAATGATTTTAATCGTTCTGTTCTTGTTATGGTATTTTCAAATCTGATATCAAGAGTATCATGTTTGTTCCCTTGTATTGATTCATTCCTCTTATATGGAAAACATTTTGGATGGCCATGAAAATAGCACCCATGGAATTGAAAAATTTGTTTTGTTTCTGAACAAAAACCATCTACTTTTATATTTTTTATAATTGCTTTTTTTTTCTTTGCTGCATGTTGAATATTAATCTTTCTTTGATCCTCTTCCCAAATTAGCCATTGAAGAGCAATTTTTGATTGATTGTCTGCAAATCTGTAACCTTTTTTGGGTATCAATCCTATAGTTTCCGGTTTCAAAAAATTTCTTCGAAAAACTAAATTGCATGCTGAAGCAATGGTTGTAGCCTCAGTGAAAGGACATACATTATTTTCTTCCAATAGGAGTTTTCTAAATTTAATGCAGGCTTCAGTTAAAATATGTACATCATTTTTGCAATATTCTATCAAATCACGTTTCATATTGAACTCGGTATTTTTGCTTTGTTCATACCAATCAATAAACATTTTTCGATTTTCTTCTGTCATTGTATCAGGACTATAGTAGTGCATAAGTGGTATTGGCCCAACATAATTTATATTTTCTGATGTATTGAACAAATGAGGAAAATAACCTTTTTTTAAATCAGTTGATAAATCGAAAGCTTTAGGAAGTTATGATAGTGGCATTGCAAAATAATTCATAGAATCTAAAAACCTTATATTTTTAATCTGCATCTGAATAATTTTTGTACCCCTCATGATTAATTTTGGCTCTATCTCACTTTTATGCAGCAATTCATTTAAAATAAACTGGTGATCAAAACTTTGTCCATTATGAGCTATTACAACAACTTGTTTAAATTTTTTAGCCATTTTAAAAATGTAATCAACTAAATTTGGAATTACATTTGTGTCAAAAACTGTTGTTCTAAAACCACATTTAGAACAAAAATGTAACTTCTCTTCTTTTATGCAATGATGACATCTTATACTAAGAACACATAAATTAGGTTCATGTAGTTTAATATCTTCATTATTGTTTTTAACTAGCGTTTTTTCTTGCATTGTTTCTAGATCGTAAAAGATAAACACAAAATCATTAATTTTTGGTTTGCTCTTATCTACAATAATATAACAAAAATGATTTTTTTCTACACTTTTGTTACAATTTTTACAAAAAACAGTATCACATTTATGTGGTGAATCAATCTTTCTAAAATATGTTTTAAAACAAATTAAGCATTTGTGAAATTTTTGACATGTAGTAACTGTTTTATGATTTTCAAAACATTTTCCACCTCGGAATGATCGTTTGCAATAGTTGCATGTAATAGTTGTAGGTATATTATTACATGCAGGAGACTGTCGACAACAAATACAGATACCTTCACAATTATGATAATTTGCGTAACCTACATTACATTTTTTACAGTAATGGTTAATGCAAAAAACCGCTGTCAGCGAAATAATAACGTTAAAGTGATTTTCGTAATATAATAAATTAATTCTTTTGCCATCGTTTTTACCTTCAAAAATTATATTTTTGTTATTAGCATAATCGTAAACAACGATGTTATATTCATCCCCATAATAATCCTGTATTTTTTTAAGTTCAGATATTCCTGCACTTTGCGTTATATTTAATTTTGTTTTTACCATCAGCTCTAATGCTAGATTTTTCTGCATCTTCTGTGTATCTTGGCGAATTTTTTTATAATTCATGTCACCATCTATAAAAGCTTTTCCTACTACAATAGCTCGGAGTAAGCAAAGATTATCATTATTTTTAATGACAACAATGCCTTTTCGTTTTAAACTTTCTTCATTGAAAGTAAAATAATTTCTCCCTCGTCCACTTCCAGAAGGCAACCGTACAGTTGTAGTTGTTAGTTGAAAAGAATCAGTATTCAGGCCCTCCGAATTACTTTGGAATATTTTACTTATTAGTTCCCAAATATCTTCAAACTTCACTGAACTTGCAAGCTTAAAATTCATCCAACCTGGAGTTCTCTGTTGAAAGTTATCAGCAAAAAATACTATACCAATGAGATCATTCGGTTCAACGTTTTCCACCGAATATATAACTATTTGATTAATGGCTTCTTTAGTATATGCCAATATATCTTCTTCATTTGGAGCTTTTCTTATTTTGAATGTAATTTTTCTCGACATAACTCCAAACTTTTTCAAAAACTGACTTTTTTCTTCTATAATTATGAATTTGGAAGACTCCTCTAAATATTTCTCTAATATTTGTTTCTTGGCCATTTTTCTCAGTATTGATTTGGTATGTTTATACGACTTTTTTTTTGTTAATGATAATATATAACTAATTGACCATGTTTTTATACCAATATTAAAAGGGATAGGAAATTTTCCCTGTACAATACCTGGTTGACCATGAAAGCTTTTTATTGAAAAAATAAGATACATTTTTATTATTTAAAATAACCTATATGTTACTATACTATCATAACAAGATCATTGCACTTACTTATCCTACATTATCTCGTTTACCTTCTATATTATTTACAAAAGCTTTTTCCGGAAACTAATTATGCAACCGGTAACAAATACTAGATATTATAACACCTGTTTAGATCATTGCACTTACTTGTTCTACATTATTTAGTTTACCTTTCAATATTATTTCCAAACACACTTAGTAAAAGCTTTTTATTAAAAAATAAAATAAATTCTTGCATATTATTTATATAGTCTATGTTATTATAGTACAACACCTGTTTAGGTCATTGCACTATCTACTTGTTCCACATTATCTAGTTGACCTTCTATATTATTTACAAACACTTTTCCGGAAACTAATTATGCAAACGCCAATCACGACATCTAATTTGCTACCTGTTTTTTTACACTACAACATTCCTTAAAAAAGCAAAAAGCATTCCAAAACAACAAAGTAAACGCCCAAGGTCATTGACGTAATTTGCATAATTATTTTCCCATGCCAAAGCGCTACTATTACTTTGACCTAATTTGCATAATTATTTTCCCATGCCAAAGCGCTACTATTACTACTTTACTGTAATCTTAAATTACATACTTTAATTTATTTTAATTCAGATTTTGATTTTGGTTAATCTTGGTTTTAATTACAATTTGATTCTATTTTAATTCCGATTTTGATTATAATTTTAAATTAAATTTAAATTTTAACGTTATTCTAGTTTTTTTTATTGCTTTTTTGTTTTGTATTAATTGTTTTCCAACAAAATTACCAATTTTAATATTAATTTCTGTAATATACGCGGGTTGCAAACGAATTTTCATGCCGTCGAGTGCCATCTTAGTTCAATTAAACCAGCAATTTTAGCCCTATGTGAAACACAAGTCAGTAATAACAATGGTAACTTTAATGTTACCGGCTACTCACTTATTTCACACTTCGTACCCAAAAGAGGTATCACTATCTATATAAAAAATGACATTGCTTTCAACACACTTCCAAAATATAAATGTTCTAGCCCAACCTTCCACTACATTTGGGTAAAAATTCTCGTTGGAAAGCATGTCATACATTTCTGTTTTCTATACAGATCACCCAACTTAAATTAACAAGAAACTGCTATGGAAATTGAAAATCTATCGAACCAGATCAATGAAATTTTGAACGCATCTCCAGAATCTGAAATTGTTCTGGCGGGAGATTTTAACATTCATAACAGGGACTGGCTTCATTTTTCGAGCAACATCTCCCCGAGTCAAAACTCAATTGGGAAACAAGTTGAACTATTCTCCACACTGTTCCACCTTTCTCAACTTGTTAAAAATCCCATTATGATCCCGGACCGTGCTGATCAAGAAGGTCACCTCTTGGATCTTTTTCTCACCTCACACCCTGAAAAATATGTGGTTTCAGTTGGTTGCCCCCTGGGTAATTCCGATCATTGTTTGGTTAAGACAAGTTTCCGGGTAAGCCCAATCCCCAATCAGAGGTCCCCTCCCAAAAAATTAGTTTGGCGCTACAACCATGCTGACTAAGAGGGTCTTAACAACTTTTTTAGAACATTTGATTGGTCATTCTGCTTCCGTAATAAGAATGTTAACTTTGCTGCAAATGCGATTAGTGGCTCTCAGGGCCAACTATATAGTGGTGAGAAACCGATGCAAGAGAGTTATCAACAAGCAAAATTCTTGTTCAACCAAGGGTTGAAACGTAAGGTCGTCCACATGCCAAAGAATAGTAAATCCTTTTGGACATTTGCTAAAAGTCTAAAAGAAGACGTTAGAGGGTCTTCTTTTCCACCACTTGTTGATAATAATAGCAAAACAGTATCAGATTCTAGAGAGCAAGCGAACTTATTTGGCAAGCAGTTCGCTTCTAATTCGACACTGCCACAGTCAGCTCAGATGCCACCTTCTGTTCCCCGAGTTGGCTGCTCCTTTGGAAAAATTTACTTTAGGACGCGGGCGGTGATAAAAATCTTGAAAAATCTTGATACAAATAAGTCAGCCGGTCCAGATGGTATAACCACCATGGTGCTTAAAAATACCTACTCCAGTATTTCAAAACCTCTGCGCAACCTTTTCTACCTCTCCTTCACTTCGGATATTCATCCTACCCAATGGAAAGTTGCACATGTTTTCCCAATTCCCAAAAAAGGTAATAAAAGCGATTCCTCCAACTACCGCCCTATTGCTATAACTTCGGTCCTCTCCAAAGTAATGGAGAAAATTGTGAACCAAAAGCTTCTGAAATACCTGGATCACAAAGGTCTGCTTCATGATCGTCAATGCGGGTTCAGAGCCCGTCGTTCAGCCGGTGATCTCATGACTTACCTTTGTGAGAAGCTAAGCATTAGCCTTCATCATTCTGGTGAATCTGATGTTGTTGCTCTTGATATTTCTAAGGCTTTCGATCGAGTTTGGCACGATGCTCTATTGGCAAAATGCAAAGCAATAGGTCTAGGTAGGGTCTTTCTAAAATGGATTGGAGATTTCCTTATGAATCGTACGATTCGTGTACTGGTCGATGGATATTCATCTGACAAATTCAAAATAAATGCTGGTGTCCCTCAAGGATCAGTTTTATCCCTCATTCTTTTCTTAATATTTATTAATGACCTACTTTCTTTAACCTCCAATCCGATCCATAGGTTCGCAGACGACAGCACCCTTTTAGCTTCCTATGAATTTCATAGCCGCTGTAACACTAATCACCAGATTAATACAACAGCAAAAAATTTCACTACTGGTGAGCTAAATAATGATTTAGCCAAAATTCAAAAATGGGGTGAAGTCAACAGAGTTGATTTCAACACGACAAAAAACCCAATGCTGTCTGATCTCGCGAAAAATTGCCACTACTATTCCCAACCTATTATTCCAGGGAGAGGTTTTGCAGCATTCAACAGATTTAAACATGTTGGGTATCGAGTTAAACCAAACATTGACTTGGTCAAATCACATCAAACAGCGCTGTGTTACCTAGATAATGTGCGAAACAGAGCTATTCATCTTATCAACGACCCCAGTGTAACTTCAATGCTCACTCCACTCAGTCATCGTCGCACAGTTGGGTCACTAACATTGTTTTATAGATATCTCGTAGGGATTAGCACCTGCTCGAATGAATTAAAACAGTTAATGCCTCCGCTCAAAGTTTTCCAGCGAGAAACAAGGCGGGCAGCAGAAGCTCATCCCTACCATGTAGAGATTTCAAGATGGCGAAATACAGCTTATGGAAATTCGTTTGTCATGCGCACGTCCCGCCTGTGGAATTATATACCATCGCATGTGCTCCCTAAAGTTGGTAATTCTTATGTGTACGATTTACTTAAGTTTAAGAAGAACATAAACATCTTTCTTCAAAATGTCCATCAAAATTTTTCTACCTATCCCCCATAATCCAAATTTCCCAATTATCCTTCCGACTTCCCTATCCCCAAAACCAAACTGTACATTCGTATTAAAGGTTCCATCCTAAAGTTTGGTTTTGAAAGGGGGGTGGTTTTGGTTGGTTAAAGTCCAACACTACCCTGAGGAAGCACGTGCAGTTCCTCTTGGTGACTTTCGAGTTTTCCACCAACCCTCGTAAAAAAAAAAAAAAAAAAAAAAAATTGCTAAAATTAAAACTAACATTAAAGTAAGTGCCAGTTTCCAATTATTTATCGTTTCTTGTTTTTTTTTTTCTCGAGGTTATCATCCAATCTGAAATATGGTCATCATCCGAAAAAAAAAAAATAATTGTCAAAAAATTGTCAATTTCATCGATGCCAATGTGGGTGGAGTATGTTGCGTCCTGGGCAGCCGTCAACCTAAATACTTAACTAAAGTCATCCTGAGTTACACCATCCAAGATCTCAACATAACCGAACCAACAATCAACAATTAAAAATAAATCAATTATTATTTCTTTATTATGTTTAAACTTACCAATAATGATCCAAATTATGCTGGTGATTTTTCACATAACATTTAATATGATATGTTTTTTTTTCTATTTTTAGTATTTTTTTATTACATTCTTTCTGCTGCATTTAATGTTTACTTCTAATTATCAATAATTACCGAAATCTTCTTTCTCTTTTTTACTAAAAGAAATCATTATTATTATTTCATAATTGTAACACATAGTATAATAGTAATTTAACTTTATTATTAACTCTTTTCGTAGCCAGATGTCATCATCATAGGATAAGATATTAATTTAATTAATTTTTAATCATCGCTTTTGGATAGTTTCCTTATGTACTATAATCATATGTCCCTTATGTAATGTCGATTATAATTCTTTTAATATATAATAAAATGCAATTCGTTACTGCTAAGGTCAATGAACTATATTATTATAATGTTAATAGCATTTTTTTCAGTTAGAATAAAAATGAAGATGATAGTTTCTAATTTTTTAAGTTTAATCGTTACTGAAATATCGTCGAGACAAGTTTAATTTTATAAAGTCTCAAATTACAAATCTTTTTTATACAATCAAATTAAAATTTAGTTGTGAATTATAAATATTTTTTACATATTGAATTTAAAATTTAGTTTTAAATTACAAAATATTTTTTATATAGTGAAATAAAAATTAAAAAAGGAAAAAAAAGGCATCTAAGAAGCAAAATTTGTGTGTTATTAATATGTTTTCTGATCAAGGAAAATTGGTATTCAGCACAATCCAAAACACTATTACTATAATTATTACTATTTATTATTATTATTATTACTACTATTATTATTATTATTATAATTATTATTATTATTATTGTTATTATTTACCTCGGCGGGCGGGGGTGTAGAAATGCCCACAGAAGCTACTCCCTTAAACGTAGCAAGGTTAACCAATAGAGGAAGCTAGGGCAAGAGGTGAATGCTGACCCGTGGGACCTTTGCTAGTCACAAAGAGACTTGGTCCGGGGTCTGTGCGTAGCAGCATAAATGCGGAAACAATCATCCGGATAGTTGATGCACTTATGCCATAACACCCACCTCGTGAAGAGACCCCTGAAATACAAAGGCAAAGGTAATTCAAGTAATAAAGGAGTACTTGCGAGGGAGAATGGTCGAGAAGTAGCTCTGGAGCTCGCCAAAACGGAAATTGTTATTCTCATCAGGAAGAGGATCGTCACCATTTGCTAAATTTCAGTTCACAGTTCTTTCTCTAACCTCAAGTTAATTAGTTCTTATTAAAAAGTTCTTACTTAATATTAAATTTAATTAATTTTTTTTACAAATTGAATATAATTCAGTAATTCAAAGTTAATCCATTTCGCAGTATTTGCATTTTTACTTAATGTACAAATGCCACAAACTTTCATTGATATTAAATAAAAATAACAATAACAACAATAAATAAAAATTAATTAAGAACAATTAAATCTATACTCTGACAAAAAAAAATTCCATTCAACTTTTTTGTAATTGTGTAATTTTATCTTTTTAAATTTTTCTTTTGTTTGTTAAACGAAATTAACAAATTTAATTAAAATTATAAAACAAAAACATTTTTTTTCTTTTAAAAAAAAGTATAAACTTATTTTTATCAAGTAACTTTAAACTTTTGTTTTAATTTTATAAAGTATTACTTAAAAATTTATAAGGCATGGATTACAAGTGCAATCTCGAAAATTGTCTTATTAATGATAAAAAAATTAAATTTGTAATCTGTAATGCTTTTTGCAAAAGAAAACTCCATGGTGTATGCATGGAGTTAAGTAGAGATTGGTATCACCAACCGCTTAACTCATATTTCATAGTTCTGGAAACTACGAGGGATTGTTAAGAAGTATGTTTGATAATATACACAATTTATTTTCTAGTCTTGATAATGCTAAATCGGGCCTATTAGCTAAGACGAGTCAAACAATCAGTGCCAACACCAATGCATTTTAAGCATGGCCAAATCATTTGATGCTATGTTTTTGATGCTTATGTAATGATCTTTCTACAAAAAAAGTTACTCTGAATAGCGACTTTGATGATCCCTGTTCCGTTTCAAGCAGGAAGTATTAAAACTAATTCCTGTTCAAATATATAGCTTGGAAAAAACCTTAGAATATGTCATTGAAGCCGGACCTAGTCGTCAGCAACCGTTTGTAGATTTAGGCAGTTTGAATAATATACTGTCAGCTCATCATCGTAAACTACTTTCTAATTTTGAATTATTACATAATGATATATTAAGTTCGTTGTACTCTATGTAACTTTTAGAAGAGTTTAAGGGCCAAAATACGTTAATATCACCCATCAGTAATACTTCACCAACACGAACTAAAAGTATTCCGTCGGTTCATAAAGCTCTACCAATTCTAATTGTTCATAAATTAAAGCAATCAAATCAATATTCAACCTTATCTAAAAGTACGAACAAATCATTGGTCATCAAGGTGTTCCTTGCTCTTTCAGTGTTAATGGTGTGGTAAGCTTTTTAAGAAAGGAATTCAATATAGATACAGCTTCTTGCTCGATTGTTACACCTAAACGAATAGAAAGAAGAATTTAAATTATTTCTGTTTTCTACTATCCGGCCCGGCTTCTTGCATGGAAATATTGAAACATCCTGACAATTTTACAAAGGGAAGTAAACTCGGTAATATTATTATTCAAGTGCATAAGTCCAAGGTTAATGAACAGACTAAACATAATAATAAAATCAATAGAAAAAAAAAATTTTGTTCTTCTAAGTTTCATGAATCTTCTTCTATTAAAAACTCTACTAATATTAAAAGTCTTCTAGATATACCTGCTGTCGCTCCTTCTAATTTTAATAATTATACTAAATCTAATTTTAATTCTTGCTCAAACTCTCACTCTCAGTCTTACCCTATTTCGAATACTAGTAAACATCTAAACATTTCTTCTCCTTCATTTAAATACACTAATCTTATTAAAATTCCAAATAATAAGCAAATTAGCGATTCTCACTTAAAGCATAAGTTGTCTAAATTTAAACGATCGTTATTAAATACTTTGACTAATTATCAAAAGTTTGTTCAATGTATTCAATGCTATCCAACAATACTATCTCACAGACAATATCTGTGAGATATTTTGAAACTTTCAATATTTCACCCCAATTAGCTTTATCCGACCTTGAGTCCTAAGCTTCTCATATTTCGTCTAATAGTCTACCGTCTAATTATCTACCTTCAAAGGATAAGAGAAAACCATGATAAGTACTTTCGTCCCTTACCCAGTGAAAAAAAGTCTAGTTAATGTAAACAATATTAATTCTTCTTTCAAAATATGCTATCTATGTTGTTTACAAAAAAGATAGTCATGGTTCTCTTATTTCCTATAATATTCCTAAAAGGGGTGGGGCTCTATTTCCTTATCAAGTTCTCTATCCATTTTATTTAATCTCTCTTAACTTGTGGTATTTTTCCATCATTTTGGAAGAATGCTGTCATTAAACGTATTTACAAGAAAGATCGAAAAAACGATGTAATTAACTACCAATAGCTAAACTATCATATTTTCCTAAACTTTTTGAGCTAATAGTATTCGATTCTATATATGATCACTGTACTTGTTTCTTATCTCCATATCAACATGGTAAAAACTAAATCTACTACCACATATCTAGTTGAAGCTAACCTCTATTTTCCTAAAAAATATGAAAGAAGACTTCCAAACTGATTTATACCGATTTTAGTAAAGCTTTTGACTTGTTTCCACATAATATTATCATTTTTAAGTTGAATAAACTAGGTTTTCCTACTTATTTCGTAAATTGGATTTAGTCTTATCTCTCCGATCTGAGTTACTCTATTTAATTGAGATATGTAACTTCTTCTAAATTTAAAGCTACAACTGGTGTACTTCAAGACAGTCATCTTGGTCCCTTTTTATTTATAATTTCTATCAACGACATGATATCAACTATATTAAACAGCGAAATTAAAATCTACGCTAATGATATGAAAATTTATAAAAAAAAATTACTTTTTTTAATGGCATTTTAGCTTTACAAGATGATCTTAGTCGTTTTTATATTTGGGGTTGTAATAATAACCTCCTTCTAAATATAAAAAAATGTACTTTTTTTCGCTTCACACGTCGCTCTATTCTAATTTTGTATTCATCCTCTATTAATAACCAATTTGTTATAATAACCTCCTTCTAAATATAAAAAAATGTCCTTTTTTTCGCTTCACACATCGCTCTATTCTAATTTTGTATTCATACTCTATTAATAACCAATTTGTTATAAATGTCAATTTAATTGAAGATCTTGGCGTACTTTTTGATAGTAAGCTTTCATTTCAGTCTCACTACACCTATATTTTAAATAAATACAATTCTAATCTTGGTTTTATAAAACGTTGGTCTTAGGACTTTAATGATCCTTATGATCTAAAATCTCTCTACACTTGATTGGTTAGGCCTAACCTGGAATATGCCAGTGAACTTTGGAACCCATTTTACCAAATCTATATAAAAAGAATTTCTATATTCGTGTCATCCATTTTTTATTTTTAATTGAAGTTCATAACCTAAGGTTTATTTGATTATCAAGTCAACTAAAGGTTATGATATTTAATAATTTAATATTCTGTTATTTATCAATTTTCTAGAATAAGCAAATTATTTTCATTAAAAATTTATTGTTTTTTTTTTTTGTTTGTTAATACAATTTTTTTATTTCTAGTTTGTTAATTCATATTTAATTAATAATCTTTAATTATAGTTTTTATTTTATTTTATTTTTTTTTTTCTGTTTATATTGCTAATATTAATTTTACGTAATATTTTGATTTTGTAACATGTTTGGTTTAAGACTGTAATGAAATAAATAAATAAATCTCTGGGAGTGATGATCGACCAAAAACTCACCTTCGGGCAGCACTTGGGACGGATGGTTGACAAGTCAGAGGCCATGATCGCGGAATTGAGTAGAATCATGGCTAATACTCATGGGCCTAGCTCAAGTAAGCGACGACTCCTAATGACTACCGTGCAGTCGGCGCTGTTATATGGTGCGGCGGTCTGGGGCGTTCGAATGAAGGTTCAGTGCTACAGGAAAGTGCAAGCTTCTGTCTAGCGACGCTCTGTGGGTTGCCTATTCTTGCCTAACAGTCTGTAAAGCTGCGGTGCTCGTAATTGCTGGAGTTATACCCGTTGGAGTAATAGCGTTGAAAAGTAAAAAAATCTACGGGAGAAGGACGAATATCGGGCGAGAGACGGCGGCCCGGAGAAGAGAAGCCACATAATGAACAAATGGCAGGAGCTTTGGGACGTCAAGCCCAAGGACAATGGACAGCTCGGCATCTGCCGCAGGTAAAAAAGTGATTTAGTCGTAAGCATGGGGAGGCAAACTACTATCTCACGCAGTTGTTAAGCGAACACGGATGCTTTCGGTCGTACCTTCATAAGACGGGACTAGTTGAGGCACCTGAATGTTTCTATTGTGGGGTTTACATACATGACGTTGATAGATGGGGGGGTGGCATAATTCTTGCTCAAACTCTCACTCTCAGTCTTACCCTATTTCGAATACTAGTAAACATCTAAACATTTCTTCTCCTTCATTTAAATACACTAATCTTATTAAAATTCCAAATAATAAGCAAATTAGCGATTCTTACTTAAAGCATAAGTTGCCTAAATTTAAATCATTATCATTATCAAATACTTTTACTAATTATCAAAACTTTCTTCAATGTATTCAATGCTATCCAACAAGAAGGATTAGCAACGGAAGTGAAGAAACTTCTTAACATTTTCGTGAGTTATTTTGAAACTTTCAATATTTCACCCCAATTAGCTTTATCTGACCTTGAGTCCTAAGCTTCTCATATTTCGTCTAATAGAATTAACCACCTTCAAAGGGTAAGAGAAAACCATGATAAGTACTTTCGTTCCTTACCCAGTGAAAAAGAGTATAGTTAATGTAAACAATATTAATTATTCTTTCAAAATATGCTACCTATGCTGTTTGCAGAAAAGGTAGACGTCGTTCTCTTATTTCCTATAATATTCCTAAAGGGGGTGAAATGCTAATAGCTATCAAAAATACCTTCTGTTCTTGTGAAATAACTTTACCATTGATTAATTCTGATGATATTATTGAAATTATTGCTATTAAAATCAAACAGCAAACAAAACATCTTATCATTATAAATTGCTATATTCCTCCCGCTTATTGAACTTTCTTCTAAATATTTAATGCAAATTGATGATATTTCTAGTAATTTAGATCCTGATGACGAAATAATTCTTTGTGTTGATTTTAATATACCGAATATTATATGGATTGCTCATGATGAAGAACCTTACCTAATTTCAACGGAACTATTAAATAATTGTGAATGTTTGCTAATCGACTCTTTAAACTCTCTTAATTTTCATACCCGTTTATGTATTTTCGTGGTAATCAGTTAGATATTATTTTTACAACGAACTGGTATAATTTAGTTACATTTGATTGTCCTTTGTATCTGATAAATATTGATCTATATCATCCGCCAGTTTGTTTTTCTTTCTATTCCTTCTCAGTTATAAACATAGATTAAAATTGTTCTTACTCTTTTAATTTTCATAAAGCGAACTTTCAAAGTATTAATAATTATTTATGTTCTTATGATTTCTCATTTTTTTTTTTCTTCTCATCTCAATGAGTCAGTCAACTCTTTTTATAAAATTCTCTTTTCCTCAATATTACGTTTTGTTCCATTGGTCGTTGACAGAAAGACTTCAACAAGGTCGCCATGGTATACTAAACATCTCAAAAAATTAAAAAACAAAATAAATAAAGTAAATTTATAAAAAATAATAGTATTCATGGTTATATCAATTTCTGTTACTTGTTTGATTATTTTAAATCCATGTCAGACAAACTTTACTCAAATTATGTGCAGAATATGTCTTCTAATATTAAAGCTAACCCTAAATTATTTTGGAAATTTGTAAATTCTAAACGAAAAAGCGATCAATATCCAGTTTTAATGAAGTATAACAATAAAACTAGTAGTGATCCTAAAATTATTGTCGAGTTTTTCCGTGACTTTTTTCATCTAGCTATCCTGTATCAACTTTTCCCATAAATCAAACAGAATTTTCTCATTTAGACTTTTTCACAAAAACTATTTTAGGCTTTATTAATATAGATGCTAATGTGGTTTTAAATTATATTAGTAAATTAGAATCTTATCACTGGATCAGATGGCATCCCCAATATTTTCTTGAAAAAATGTTCTATTTCCTTATAGAGTTCTCTATCTATTTGATTTAATCTCTCTTTAGCTTGTGGTATTTTTCAATCATTTTGGAAGAATGCTGTCATTAAACGTATTTACAAGAAAGATCAAAAAAACGATGTAATTAACTATCGCCCAATAGCTAAACTATCATCTTTTCTTAAACTTTTTGAGCTAATAGTATTCGAGTCTATATATGATCACTGTACTTGTTTCTTATCTCCATATCAACATGGTAAAAACTAAATCTACTACCACATATCTAGTTCAAGCTAACCTCTATTTTCCTAAAAAATATGAAAGAAGGCTTCCAAACTGATATGATTTATACCGATTTTAGTAAAACTTTTGACTTGCTACCACATAATATTATCATTTTTAAGTTGAATAAACTAGGTTTTCCTACTTATTTCGTAAATTAGATTTAGTTTTATCTCTCCGATCGGAGTTACTCTATTTAATTTAGATCTGTAACTTCTTCTAAATTTAAAGCTACAACTGGTGTACCTCAAGACAATCATCTTGGTCCCCTTTTATTTATAATTTTTATCAACGACGTTATATCAACTATATTAAACTGCGAAATTCAGCGTCAAGTTAGCGTAGATTTTCGCTGATGATATGAAAATTAAAAAAAAAAATTACTTCTTTTAATGACGCTTTAACTTTACAAGTCGTTTTAGTCGTTTTTATATTTGGTGTTGTAATAATAACCTCCTTCTAAATATAAAAAAAATGTGCTCTATTACTCTATTAATAACCTCTGATACTCTATTAATAACCAATTTGTTATAAATGTTAATTTAATTAATGATCTTGGCGTACTTTTTGATAGTAAACTTTCATTTCAGTCTTACTACATCTATATTTTAAATAAATACAATTCTAATCTTGGTTTTATAAAACGTTGGTCTTAGGACTTTAATGATCCTTATGTTCTAAAATCTCTCTACACTTGATTGGTTAGACCTAACCTGGAATATGCCAGTGAACTTTGGAACCCATTTAACCAAATCTATGTAAAAAGAATGTCTATATTCGTGTCATCTATTTTTTATTTTTAATTGAAGTTCATAACCTAAGGTTTATTTGATTTTCAAGTCAACTAAAGCTTATAATATTTAATAATTTAATATTCTGTTATTTATCAATTTTCTACAATAAGCAAAATATCTTTATTAAAAATTTATTGTTTTTTTGTTTTTTTTTGTTAATATAATTTTTTTATTTCTAGTTTGTTAATTCATATTTAATTAATAATCTTTAATTATAGTTTTTATTTTATTTTATTTTTTTTTTCTGTTTATATTGCTAATATTAATTTTACGTAATATTTTTATTTTTGTAACCTGTTTGGTTTAAGATTATAATGAAAAAATTAAATAAATAAATAAATCCCTGGGAGTGATAATCGACCAAAAACTCACCTTCGGGCAGCACCTGCTGCGAATGGCTGATAAGTCGAAGGCCATGGTTGCGAACTTGGGCAGAATCATGGCTAATTCTCGTGGGTCTAGCTAAAGTCAGCGACGACTCCTAATGACTACCGTGTAGTCGGCTGTTATATGATGCGGAGGTCTTGGTTGATCAAATTCGGTTTCAGTGGTACAGCAAAGGGCAAGCTTGTGTCCAGCGACGCGCGCCTCTACGGGTTACCTGTTCGTACCGAACAGTTTCTAAAGCTACGATACTCGTAAGTGCTGCAGTTATACCCGTCGAACTCCTGGTATTGAAAAAGGAAAATATCTACAGCATAATGACGGATATCGGGCTAGAGAGGGCGGCTACGGAGGAGAGAAGACGCACCATGAACAAATGACAGGAGTTCTTGGACGTCGAACCTAAATGACGAAGGACCGCTCGACTTCTGCCGCAGATAAAGAAGTGGGTTAGTCGTAAGCATTGGGAGGTAATTTACTACCTTACGCAATTTCTAAGCGGACACGGATGCTTTCGGTCGTACCTTGATAAAATGGGAATAGTCGAGACACCTGAATGTTTCCATTGCGGGAGAGTCAGAGATAATGCAGAACACATGATCTTCCACTACAGTCGGCGGGCGGATAGCAAAGCCGCGGTTGAACAGATACTCGGACCGTTGAGGCAGAGGCTGAGGCGAAAGATCCGCAGCGACGAGTGTGAGCCATGTGTTTATCTCACAAAGCCGAGTCTGAAGCAATGTGAAAAACGGTACTGGGCTGGTGTCCTTGATGTTAAGAGGGTTTTAGCCGGTAGTTCATCTGATCCCAGTTGGAAGTCCTCCACTTTGTGCGTACATGCTTTTCCCACCTCGAACACAAAAAAGAAATTATTATTATTATTGTCATTATTATTATTATTACTACTATTAACATTAATATTATTGTTATTATTAATATTATGATTATTATTATTATTATCATGATTATTATTATTATTATTATTATTATTATTATTTTATTATTATCATTATTTTATTATTATTATTGTTTTATTATTATTATTATTAATATTGTTATTATTATTATTTTATTATTATTATTGTTTTTTTATTATTATTATTATTATTATTAATATTATTATTATTATTTTATTATTATTATTATTGTTTTATTATTATTATTTTATTATTATTATTATTTTATTATTATTATTGTTTTATTATCATTATTTTATTATTATTATTATTATTATTATTATCATTATTATTATTATTAATATCATTATTATTATTATTTTATTATTATTGTTTTATTATTATTATTTTATTATTATTATTTTATTATTATTATTTTATTATTATTATTGTTTTTTTATTATTATTATCATTATTATTATTAATATTCTTATTATTATTATTATTGTTATTATTATTAATATTCTTATTATTATTATTTTATTATTATTATTGTTTTATTATTATTATTTTATTATTATTATTATTATTATTATTATTTTATTATTATTTTATTATTATTATTGTTTTATTATTATTATTTTATTATTACTATTATTATTCTTATTTTTTTATTATTATTATTATTTTATTATTATTATTTTATTATTATTATCATTATTATTAATATTGTTATTATTAATATTATTATTATTATCATTATTATTATTATTATTAATATTATTATCATTATTATTGTTTTTTTATTATTATTATTATTTTATTATTATTATTGTTTTATTATTATTATTTTATTATTATTATTTTATTATTATTATTATTTTATTATTATTGTCATTATTATTATTATTATTATTATTTTATTATTGTTATTGTTTTTGTATTATTATATTATTATTATTATTATTATTATTATTATTATTATTATTATTATTATTATTATTATTATTTTATTATTATTGTTTCATTATTATTATTTTATTAATATTATTATTATTATTATTATTATAATTATTACTATTATTATCATTATTACTATTATTATTATTAATATTATTATTATTGTTTTATTATTATTATTATTATTTTATTATTATTGTTTTATTATTATTTTATTATTATTACCACGAATTCCATTCCGTCCGCTTAAAATCAAAAGCAGAAAGGCTTTTGTAAAGTCGAATTTAATATATTATTATTATTATAATTTAATTTGATTTATATTAATTTTTAATTCGTTTATAATATAAAAAATGCAACTATTTGTCCTTAAATAAAATTTTCTACTGAATCAGAATCAACTTAACATAATATTTCATAAAAATCTGTTCAATCAATCTTATCTATATCCAGATAATCTGCGGGAATTAGTTATAATTTCTTTGAATATGATTGCAGCTATGTGCCTGAAAATTTATATTTTCTATGATTTCGTTGAAAACAATTCCTATTTTTCCGCGCCTTACTAAAAACGGTCAAAATAAAACGTGGTACACGTTCCTCTCTAAATAATTACGATGAATTCAAATATGGCTAAAAATAAAAAAGAAAAAGACAGTATCAATAAAACCAAAATTTTTTGCACCTTTGCAAACATAACCAGATGGTAATAACTTAGACGATTGTTTATTCGATATAAGTGAAAAAAAATTATCCAAATAATTTTAAATAAAATTAAAATAAAAAAAAAGCACGTGATTCCACCTATCACCATTATTAAAAAACACATCATGAATACACAATTTAATGAAACAATAGAAATTTGAAGATTGTTACATTAAAACAATATCGTTATATATTCAATTGTGTTGCACTAGTTAAGATTTGTATAATATTATATTAAATCAGCTAAGTAAAGACAAATGTGAATTTTTTAATTACGCTGATAAAGATAAGAGACATTTTAAAACTATTTTAAGTGGCTTAGATAAAATGGACACTAACGAACTTAAAACATACTTTACGTTCAAAACGTAATTAAGTTAAATATCATTGTAAAAAATCAAACAATTATAATTATATACTTTTGTATATTATATATTTTGGAAAGACTCAATAAACTTAAACGAATTCCGTTCTAAATATTATTACAAAAATAACACATCAATTTACTGGAAACAAAGAATTCCACATACAAAAATAACACAATGCTACAATTACCAAATGTATGACCCTGGTTCATCTTATTGTCATATATTTACACGATGTGTACATTGTGCCGGCACGCATCACGCTAAAGATTGTGTGTTGTGCAAATAAAGAAAAAAAGAAATGCGCTAATTGTAATTGTGATCATTGCTCTACAGACAAAAGCTGTCACAATGAAATGCATCACTCTCTTAAATAAAAAAAAAAAAACAATAATTAAATCAAAAACATGTGGTCAAACATCAAAACAGCCGGTACCACATAATATGTACTAACAACAACAATATTAATAAACATAAAAATTCTCTGCATAATAACAATACTAACACTAACAATATTTTTACTATACATAAAATAATGACAATTAGATACATCTGAAATACTAAATAAATTAGGTCAGTGTAGTAATAAATTTGAATAAATTTTCTGTCATTACAGAGCTTTCTATAAAATACTTATATACATAATGAATTCTACCAATAAGTTAAATATTATAACATGGAATGCTCGTTCCATTAAAAATAAAATCATTGAGTTTGCAGTAAGTTTATGAAAATATGAATGTACCCACATCTTTTATTCATTTAGCTTAAATTAAAGAAATGTCAAAATATGAAAATATGAATGTACCCACAGCTTTTATTCATGTAAATTTAAATTAAAGAAATGTCAAAATATGAAAATATGAATGTACCCACAACATTTATTCTTAAAAAAAATTTTTCATTATTTTTAAAAAAAATGAAAAAGTGATGATTATTCAGTCGCTTGCCGAACTAAAAGGATGTCTTAATAAAAAGTTATAAAAAAGGAAAATTTAAAAAAGATTCCTAAAAAATTCAGATATCTACTTATCTTAGAAGAAGAAAACAATATACTATGTGTGGAAGCTTAAAGAATTCATCGTTAATAAATTATTAAATATAAAAACAAAATTAATTAAACTTTTATTTTTAAAGCTAACGTTTAAATAAAAATATAATAAAATTCGTCTAATTTTAGCAGTATCAGAATTACATTTATAATAATAAAAAAAAAAAAAACAATTAAGACGCCACAAATTCAAATTAAAAAAAAAAATGGAAGCATTTTTAAATAAGAATAAAAAAAAAATCTATCAATCAGATATCTACTTATCTTAGAAGAAGAAAACAATATACTATGTGTGGAAGCTTAAAGAATTCATCGCTAATAAATTATTAAATATAAAAACAAAATTAATTAAACTTTTATTTTTAAAGCTAACGTTTAAATAAAAATATAATAAGATTCGTCTAATTTTAGCAGTATCAGAATGACATTTATAATAATAAAAAAAAAAAAAACAATTAAGACGCCACAAATTCAAATTAAAAAAAAAATTGAAGCATTTTTAAATAAGAATAAAAAAAAAAACAGTTAAGACGCCACAAATTCAAATTAAAAAAAAAAAACATTTTTTAAGTACAGTACGCATTTAATAGAACTAGAAAAAAGAATAAAAGAAAAAATTAGAAAGAAATCGAATTTTAATTACATCAAATTACATATTATATTCTTTGTAACATTATGGAGGAAATCAAACAAAATTTAGTCAAGAAAACAAAAAAAACAACTTGTAGCCCTTTGTAAGGAAAGAAACTTGAAATGTTCTGGTGACAAAAATAGTTTAGTTAACCGAATATTAAAAACAAAATTATCGGAACATGAAAACGAAAATGTAAGTATTGACAATTCTGAAGTGGTTGTAATTAATGCAACTATATACCACCATCAATTATTCATGAAGAAAATATACTTAGGGAACGGGACGAAGAAAATGTGGGTTAGTCGTAAGCATTGGGAGGATAAAGAAGTGGGTTAGTCGTAAGCATTGGGAGGTAATTTACTACCTCACGCAATTTCTAAGCGGACACGGATGCTTTCGGTCGTACCTTGATAAAATGGGAATAGTCGAGACACCTGAATGTTTCCATTGCGGGAGAGTCAGAGATAATGCAGAACACATGATCTTCCACTACAGTCGGCGGGCGGACAGCAAAGCCGCGGTTGAACAGATACTCGGACCGTTGAGGCAGAGGCTGAGGCGAAAGATCCGCAGCGACGAGTGTGAGCCATGTGTTTATCTCACAAAGCCGAGTCTGAAGCAATGTGAAAAACGGTACTGGGCTGGTGTCCTTGATGTTAAGAGGGTTTTAGCCGGTAGTTCATCTGATCCCAGTTGGAAGTCCTCCACTTTGTGCGTACATGCTTTTCCCACCTCGAACACAAAAAAGAAATTATTATTATTATTGTCATTATTATTATTACTACTATTAACATTAATATTATTGTTATTATTAATATTATGATTATTATTATTATTATCATGATTATTATTATTATTATTATTATTATTATCATTATTTTATTATTATCATTATTTTATTATTATTATTGTTTTATTATTATTATTATTAATATTGTTATTATTATTATTTTATTATTATTATTGTTTTTTTATTATTATTATTATTATTATTATTATTATTAATATTATTATTATTATTAATATTATTATTATTATTTTATTATTATTATTATTGTTTTATTATTATTATTTTATTATTATTATTATTATTTTATTATTATTATTGTTTTATTATCATTATTTTATTATTATTATTATTATCATTATTATTATTATTAATATCATTATTATTATTATTTTATTATTATTGTTTTATTATTATTATTTTATTATTATTATTTTATATTATTATTTTATTATTATTATTGTTTTTTTATTATTATTATCATTATTATTATTAATATTCTTATTATTATTATTGTTATTATTATTAATATTCCTATTATTATTATTTTATTATTATTATTGTTTTATTATTATTATTTTATTATTATTATTATTATTATTTTATTATTATTTTATTATTATTATTGTTTTATTATTATTATTTTATTATTACTATTATTATTCTTATTTTTTTATTATTATTATTATTTTATTATTATTATTTTATTATTATTATCATTATTATTAATATTGTTATTATTAATATTATTATTATTATCATTATTATTATTATTATTAATATTATTATCATTATTATTGTTTTTTTATTATTATTATTATTTTATTATTATTATTGTTTTATTATTATTATTTTATTATTATTATTTTATTATTATTATTATTTTATTATTATTGTCATTATTATTATTATTATTATTATTATTTTATTATTGTTATTGTTTTTGTATTATTATATTATTATTATTATTATTATTATTATTATTATTTTATTATTATTGTTTCATTATTATTATTTTATTATTATTATTATTATTATTATTATTATTATAATTATTACTATTATTATCATTATTACTATTATTATTATTAATATTATTATTATTGTTTTATTATTATTATTTTATTATTATTGTTTTATTATTATTTTATTATTATTACCACGAATTCCATTCCGTCCGCTTAAAATCAAAAGCAGAAAGGCTTTTGTAACGTAACGTGGTAAGTCGAATTTAATATATTATTATTATTATAATTTAATTTGATTTATATTAATTTTTAATTCGTTTATAATATAAAAAATGCAACTATTTGTCTTTAAATAAAATTTTCTACTGAATCAGAATCAACTTAACATAATATTTCATAAAAATCTGTTCAATCAATCTTATCTATATCCAGGTAATCTGCGGGAATTAGTTATAATTTCTTTGAATATGATTGCAGCTATGTGCCTGAAAAGTTATATTTTCTATGATTTCGTTGAAAACAATTCCTATTTTTCCGCGCCTTACTAAAAACGGTCAAAATAAAACGTGGTACACGTTCCTCTCTAAATAATTACGATGAATTCAAATATGGCTAAAAATAAAAAAGAAAAAGACAGTATCAATAAAACCAAAATTTTTTGCAAACATAACCAGATGGTAATAACTTAGACGATTGTTTATTCGATATAAGTGAAAAAAAATTATCCAAATAATTTTAAATAAAATTAAAATAAAAAAAAAGCACGTGATTCCACCTATCACCATTATTAAAAAACACATCATGAATACACAATTTAATGAAACAATAGAAATTTGAAGATTGTTACATTAAAACAATATCGTTATATATTCAATTGTGTTGCACTAGTTAAGATTTGTATAATATTATATTAAATCAGCTAAGTAAAGACAAATGTGAATTTTTTAATTACGCTGATAAAGATAAGAGACATTTTAAAACTATTTTAAGTGGCTTAGATAAAATGGACACTAACGAACTTAAAACATACTTTACGTTCAAAACGTAATTAAGTTAAATATCATTGTAAAAAATCAAACAATTATAATTATATACTTTTGTATATTATATATTTTGGAAAGACTCAATAAACTTAAACGAATTCCGTTCTAAATATTATTACAAAAATAACACATCAATTTACTGGAAACAAAGAATTCCACATACAAAAATAACACAATGCTACAATTACCAAATGTATGACCCTGGTTCATCTTATTGTCATATATTTACACGATGTGTACATTGTGCCGGCACGCATCGCGCTAAAGATTGTGTGTTGTGCAAATAAAGAAAAAAAGAAATGCGCTAATTGTAATTGTGATCATTGCTCTACAGACAAAAGCTGTCACAATGAAATGCATCACTCTCTTAAATAAAAAAAAAAAAACAATAATTAAATCAAAAACATGTGGTCAAACATCAAAACAGCCGGTACCACATAATATGTACTAACAACAACAATATTAATAAACATAAAAATTCTCTGCATAATAACAATACTAACACTAACAATATTTTTACTATACATAAAATAATGACAATTAGATACATCTGAAATACTAAATAAATTAGGTCAGTGTAGTAATAAATTTGAATAAATTTTCTGTCATTACAGAGCTTTCTATAAAATACTTATATACATAATGAATTCTACCAATAAGTTAAATATTATAACATGGAATGCTCGTTCCATTAAAAATAAAATCATTGAGTTTGCAGTAAGTTTATGAAAATATGAATGTACCCACATCTTTTATTCATTTAGCTTAAATTAAAGAAATGTCAAAATATGAAAATATGAATGTACCCACAGCTTTTATTCATGTAAATTTAAATTAAAGAAATGTCAAAATATGAAAATATGAATGTACCCACAACATTTATTCTTAAAAAAATTTTTTCATTATTTTTAAAAAAAATGAAAAAGTGATGATTATTCAGTCGCTTGCCGAACTAAAAGGATGTCTTAATAAAAAGTTATAAAAAAGGAAAATTTAAAAAAGATTCCTAAAAAATTCAGATATCTACTTATCTTAGAAGAAGAAAACAATATACTATGTGTGGAAGCTTAAAGAATTCATCGTTAATAAATTATTAAATATAAAAACAAAATTAATTAAACTTTTATTTTTAAAGCTAACGTTTAAATAAAAATATAATAAAATTCGTCTAATTTTAGCAGTATCAGAATTACATTTATAATAATAAAAAAAAAAAAAACAATTAAGACGCCACAAATTCAAATTAAAAAAAAAAATGGAAGCATTTTTAAATAAGAATAAAAAAAAAATCTATCAATCAGATATCTACTTATCTTAGAAGAAGAAAACAATATACTATGTGTGGAAGCTTAAAGAATTCATCGCTAATAAATTATTAAATATAAAAACAAAATTAATTAAACTTTTATTTTTAAAGCTAACGTTTAAATAAAAATATAATAAGATTCGTCTAATTTTAGCAGTATCAGAATGACATTTATAATAATAAAAAAAAAAAAAACAATTAAGACGCCACAAATTCAAATTAAAAAAAAAATTGAAGCATTTTTAAATAAGAATAAAAAAAAAAACAGTTAAGACGCCACAAATTCAAATTAAAAAAAAAAAACATTTTTTAAGTACAGTACGCATTTAATAGAACTAGAAAAAAGAATAAAAGAAAAAATTAGAAAGAAATCGAATTTTAATTACATCAAATTACATATTATATTCTTTGTAACATTATGGAGGAAATCAAACAAAATTTAGTCAAGAAAACAAAAAAAACAACTTGTAGCCCTTTGTAAGGAAAGCAACTTGAAATGTTCTGGTGACAAAAATAGTTTAGTTAACCGAATATTAAAAACAAAATTATCGGAACATGAAAACGAAAATGTAAGTATTGACAATTCTGAAGTGGTTGTAATTAATGCAACTATATACCACCATCAATTATTCATGAAGAAAATATACTTAGGGAACGGGACGAAGAAAATGTGGGTTAGTCGTAAGCATTGGGAGGATAAAGAAGTGGGTTAGTCGTAAGCATTGGGAGGTAATTTACTACCTCACGCAATTTCTAAGCGGACACGGATGCTTTCGGTCGTACCTTGATAAAATGGGAATAGTCGAGACACCTGAATGTTTCCATTGCGGGAGAGTCAGAGATAATGCAGAACACATGATCTTCCACTACAGTCGGCGGGCGGATAGCAAAGCCGCGGTTGAACAGATACTCGGACCGTTGAGGCAGAGGCTGAGGCGAAAGATCCGCAGCGACGAGTGTGAGCCATGTGTTTATCTCACAAAGCCGAGTCTGAAGCAATGTGAAAAACGGTACTGGGCTGGTGTCCTTGATGTTAAGAGGGTTTTAGCCGGTAGTTCATCTGATCCCAGTTGGAAGTCCTCCACTTTGTGCGTACATGCTTTTCCCACCTCGAACACAAAAAAGAAATTATTATTATTATTGTCATTATTATTATTACTACTATTAACATTAATATTATTGTTATTATTAATATTATGATTATTATTATTATTATCATGATTATTATTATTATTATTATTATTTTATTATTATCATTATTTTATTATTATTGTTTTATTATTATTATTATTAATATTGTTATTATTATTATTTTATTATTATTATTGTTTTTTTATTATTATTATTATTATTATTAATATTATTATTATCATTAATATTATTATTATTATTTTATTATTATTATTATTGTTTTATTATTATTATTTTATTATTATTATTATTTTATTATTATTATTGTTTTATTATCATTATTTTATTATTATTATTATTATCATTATTATTATTATTAATATCATTATTATTATTATTTTATTATTATTGTTTTATTATTATTATTTTATTATTATTATTTTATTATTATTATTTTATTATTATTATTGTTTTTTTATTATTATTATCATTATTATTATTAATATTCTTATTATTATTATTATTGTTATTATTATTAATATTCTTATTATTATTATTTTATTATTATTATTGTTTTATTATTATTATTTTATTATTATTATTATTATTTTATTATTATTTTATTATTATTATTGTTTTATTATTATTATTTTATTATTACTGTTATTATTCTTATTTTTTTATTATTATTATTATTTTATTATTATTATCATTATTATTAATATTGTTATTATTAATATTATTATTATTATCATTATTATTATTATTATTAATATTATTATCATTATTATTGTTTTTTTATTATTATTATTATTTTATTATTATTATTGTTTTATTATTATTATTTTATTATTATTATTTTAGTATTATTATTATTTTATTATTATTGTCATTATTATTATTATTATTATTATTTTATTATTGTTATTGTTTTTGTATTATTATATTATTATTATTATTATTATTATTATTATTATTTTATTATTATTGTTTCATTATTATTATTTTATTATTATTATTATTATTATTATTATTATTATTATTATAATTATTACTATTATTATCATTATTACTATTATTATTATTAATATTATTATTATTGTTTTATTATTATTATTATTATTTTATTATTATTGTTTTATTATTATTTTATTATTATTACCACGAATTCCATTCCGTCCGCTTAAAATCAAAAGCAGAAAGGCTTTTGTAACGTAACGTGGTAAGTCGAATTTAATATATTATTATTATTATAATTTAATTTGATTTATATTAATTTTTAATTCGTTTATAATATAAAAAATGCAACTATTTGTCCTTAAATAAAATTTTCTACTGAATCAGAATCAACTTAACATAATATTTCATAAAAATCTGTTCAATCAATCTTATCTATATCCAGGTAATCTGCGGGAATTAGTTATAATTTCTTTGAATATGATTGCAGCTATGTGCCTGAAAAGTTATATTTTCTATGATTTCGTTGAAAACAATTCCTATTTTTCCGCGCCTTACTAAAAACGGTCAAAATAAAACGTTGTACACGTTCCTCTCTAAATAATTACGATGAATTCAAATATGGCTAAAAATAAAAAAGAAAAAGACAGTATCAATAAAACCAAAATTTTTTGCAAACATAACCAGATGGTAATAACTTAGACGATTGTTTATTCGATATAAGTGAAAAAAAATTATCCAAATAATTTTAAATAAAATTAAAATAAAAAAAAAGCACGTGATTCCACCTATCACCATTATTAAAAAACACATCATGAATACACAATTTAATGAAACAATAGAAATTTGAAGATTGTTACATTAAAACAATATCGTTATATATTCAATTGTGTTGCACTAGTTAAGATTTGTATAATATTATATTAAATCAGCTAAGTAAAGACAAATGTGAATTTTTTAATTACGCTGATAAAGATAAGAGACATTTTAAAACTATTTTAAGTGGCTTAGATAAAATGGACACTAACGAACTTAAAACATACTTTACGTTCAAAACGTAATTAAGTTAAATATCATTGTAAAAAATCAAACAATTATAATTATATACTTTTGTATATTATATATTTTGGAAAGACTCAATAAACTTAAACGAATTCCGTTCTAAATATTATTACAAAAATAACACATCAATTTACTGGAAACAAAGAATTCCACATACAAAAATAACACAATGCTACAATTACCAAATGTATGACCCTGGTTCATCTTATTGTCATATATTTACACGATGTGTACATTGTGCCGGCACGCATCACGCTAAAGATTGTGTGTTGTGCAAATAAAGAAAAAAAGAAATGCGCTAATTGTAATTGTGATCATTGCTCTACAGACAAAAGCTGTCACAATGAAATGCATCACTCTCTTAAATAAAAAAAAAAAAACAATAATTAAATCAAAAACATGTGGTCAAACATCAAAACAGCCGGTACCACATAATATGTACTAACAACAACAATATTAATAAACATAAAAATTCTCTGCATAATAACAATACTAACACTAACAATATTTTTACTATACATAAAATAATGACAATTAGATACATCTGAAATACTAAATAAATTAGGTCAGTGTAGTAATAAATTTGAATAAATTTTCTGTCATTACAGAGCTTTCTATAAAATACTTATATACATAATGAATTCTACCAATAAGTTAAATATTATAACATGGAATGCTCGTTCCATTAAAAATAAAATCATTGAGTTTGCAGTAAGTTTATGAAAATATGAATGTACCCACATCTTTTATTCATTTAGCTTAAATTAAAGAAATGTCAAAATATGAAAATATGAATGTACCCACAGCTTTTATTCATGTAAATTTAAATTAAAGAAATGTCAAAATATGAAAATATGAATGTACCCACAACATTTATTCTTAAAAAAATTTTTTCATTATTTTTAAAAAAAATGAAAAAGTGATGATTATTCAGTCGCTTGCCGAACTAAAAGGATGTCTTAATAAAAAGTTATAAAAAAGGAAAATTTAAAAAAGATTCCTAAAAAATTCAGATATCTACTTATCTTAGAAGAAGAAAACAATATACTATGTGTGGAAGCTTAAAGAATTCATCGTTAATAAATTATTAAATATAAAAACAAAATTAATTAAACTTTTATTTTTAAAGCTAACGTTTAAATAAAAATATAATAAAATTCGTCTAATTTTAGCAGTATCAGAATTACATTTATAATAATAAAAAAAAAAAAAACAATTAAGACGCCACAAATTCAAATTAAAAAAAAAAATGGAAGCATTTTTAAATAAGAATAAAAAAAAAATCTATCAATCAGATATCTACTTATCTTAGAAGAAGAAAACAATATACTATGTGTGGAAGCTTAAAGAATTCATCGCTAATAAATTATTAAATATAAAAACAAAATTAATTAAACTTTTATTTTTAAAGCTAACGTTTAAATAAAAATATAAGAATAAAAAAAAAACAGTTAAGACGCCACAAATTCAAATTAAAAAATAAAAACATTTTTTAAGTACAGTACGCATTTAATAGAACTAGAAAAAAGAATAAAAGAAAAAATTAGAAAGAAATCGAATTTTAATTACATCAAATTACATATTATATTCTTTGTAACATTATGGAGGAAATCAAACAAAATTTAGTCAAGAAAACAAAAAAAACAACTTGTAGCCCTTTGTAAGGAAAGCAACTTGAAATGTTCTGGTGACAAAAATAGTTTAGTTAACCGAATATTAAAAACAAAATTATCGGAACATGAAAACGAAAATGTAAGTATTGACAATTCTGAAGTGGTTGTAATTAATGCAACTATATACCACCATCAATTATTCATGAAGAAAATATACTTAGGGAACGGGACGAAGAAAATGTGGGTTAGTCGTAAGCATTGGGAGGATAAAGAAGTGGGTTAGTCGTAAGCATTGGGAGGTAATTTACTACCTCACGCAATTTCTAAGCGGACACGGATGCTTTCGGTCGTACCTTGATAAAATGGGAATAGTCGAGACACCTGAATGTTTCCATTGCGGGAGAGTCAGAGATAATGCAGAACACATGATCTTCCACTACAGTCGGCGGGCGGATAGCAAAGCCGCGGTTGAACAGATGGAAGATTGATGGAAGATAGACGATTGTTTATTCGATATAAGTGAAAAAAAATTATCCAAATAATTTTAAATAAAATTAAAATAAAAAAAAAGCACGTGATTCCACCTATCACCATTATTAAAAAACACATCATGAATACACAATTTAATGAAACAATAGAAATTTGAAGATTGTTACATTAAAACAATATCGTTATATATTCAATTGTGTTGCACTAGTTAAGATTTGTATAATATTATATTAAATCAGCTAAGTAAAGACAAATGTGAATTTTTTAATTACGCTGATAAAGATAAGAGACATTTTAAAACTATTTTAAGTGGCTTAGATAAAATGGACACTAACGAACTTAAAACATACTTTACGTTCAAAACGTAATTAAGTTAAATATCATTGTAAAAAATCAAACAATTATAATTATATACTTTTGTATATTATATATTTTGGAAAGACTCAATAAACTTAAACGAATTCCGTTCTAAATATTATTACAAAAATAACACATCAATTTACTGGAAACAAAGAATTTCACATACAAAAATAACACAATGCTACAATTACCAAATGTATGACCCTGGTTCATCTTATTGTCATATATTTACACGATGTGTACATTGTGCCGGCACGCATCGCGCTAAAGATTGTGTGTTGTGCAAATAAAGAAAAAAAGAAATGCGCTAATTGTAATTGTGATCATTGCTCTACAGACAAAAGCTGTCACAATGAAATGCATCACTCTCTTAAATAAAAAAAAAAAAACAATAATTAAATCAAAAACATGTGGTCAAACATCAAAACAGCCGGTACCACATAATATGTACTAACAACAACAATATTAATAAACATAAAAATTCTCTGCATAATAACAATACTAACACTAACAATATTTTTACTATACATAAAATAATGACAATTAGATACATCTGAAATACTAAATAAATTAGGTCAGTGTAGTAATAAATTTGAATAAATTTTCTGTCATTACAGAGCTTTCTATAAAATACTTATATACATAATGAATTCTACCAATAAGTTAAATATTATAACATGGAATGCTCGTTCCATTAAAAATAAAATCATTGAGTTTGCAGTAAGTTTATGAAAATATGAATGTACCCACATCTTTTATTCATTTAGCTTAAATTAAAGAAATGTCAAAATATGAAAATATGAATGTACCCACAGCTTTTATTCATGTAAATTTAAATTAAAGAAATGTCAAAATATGAAAATATGAATGTACCCACAACATTTATTCTTAAAAAAATTTTTTCATTATTTTTAAAAAAAATGAAAAAGTGATGATTATTCAGTCGCTTGCCGAACTAAAAGGATGTCTTAATAAAAAGTTATAAAAAAGGAAAATTTAAAAAAGATTCCTAAAAAATTCAGATATCTACTTATCTTAGAAGAAGAAAACAATATACTATGTGTGGAAGCTTAAAGAATTCATCGTTAATAAATTATTAAATATAAAAACAAAATTAATTAAACTTTTATTTTTAAAGCTAACGTTTAAATAAAAATATAATAAAATTCGTCTAATTTTAGCAGTATCAGAATTACATTTATAATAATAAAAAAAAAAAAAACAATTAAGACGCCACAAATTCAAATTAAAAAAAAAAATGGAAGCATTTTTAAATAAGAATAAAAAAAAAATCTATCAATCAGATATCTACTTATCTTAGAAGAAGAAAACAATATACTATGTGTGGAAGCTTAAAGAATTCATCGCTAATAAATTATTAAATATAAAAACAAAATTAATTAAACTTTTATTTTTAAAGCTAACGTTTAAATAAAAATATAATAAGATTCGTCTAATTTTAGCAGTATCAGAATGACATTTATAATAATAAAAAAAAAAAAAACAATTAAGACGCCACAAATTCAAATTAAAAAAAAAATTGAAGCATTTTTAAATAAGAATAAAAAAAAAAACAGTTAAGACGCCACAAATTCAAATTAAAAAAAAAAAACATTTTTTAAGTACAGTACGCATTTAATAGAACTAGAAAAAAGAATAAAAGAAAAAATTAGAAAGAAATCGAATTTTAATTACATCAAATTACATATTATATTCTTTGTAACATTATGGAGGAAATCAAACAAAATTTAGTCAAGAAAACAAAAAAAACAACTTGTAGCCCTTTGTAAGGAAAGCAACTTGAAATGTTCTGGTGACAAAAATAGTTTAGTTAACCGAATATTAAAAACAAAATTATCGGAACATGAAAACGAAAATGTAAGTATTGACAATTCTGAAGTGGTTGTAATTAATGCAACTATATACCACCATCAATTATTCATGAAGAAAATATACTTAGGGAACGGGACGAAGAAAATGTGGGTTAGTCGTAAGCATTGGGAGGATAAAGAAGTGGGTTAGTCGTAAGCATTGGGAGGTAATTTACTACCTCACGCAATTTCTAAGCGGACACGGATGCTTTCGGTCGTACCTTGATAAAATGGGAATAGTCGAGACACCTGAATGTTTCCATTGCGGGAGAGTCAGAGATAATGCAGAACACATGATCTTCCACTACAGTCGGCGGGCGGATAGCAAAGCCGCGGTTGAACAGATACTCGGACCGTTGAGGCAGAGGCTGAGGCGAAAGATCCGCAGCGACGAGTGTGAGCCATGTGTTTATCTCACAAAGCCGAGTCTGAAGTAATGTGAAAAACGGTACTGGGCTGGTGTCCTTGATGTTAAGAGGGTTTTAGCCGGTAGTTCATCTGATCCCAGTTGGAAGTCCTCCACTTTGTGCGTACATGCTTTTCCCACCTCGAACACAAAAAAGAAATTATTATTATTATTGTCATTATTATTATTACTACTATTAACATTAATATTATTGTTATTATTAATATTATGATTATTATTATTATTATCATGATTATTATTATTATTATTATTATTTTATTATTATCATTATTTTATTATTATTGTTTTATTATTATTATTATTAATATTGTTATTATTATTATTTTATTATTATTATTGTTTTTTTATTATTATTATTATTATTATTAATATTATTATTATTATTAATATTATTATTATTATTTTATTATTATTATTATTGTTTTATTATTATTATTTTATTATTATTATTATTTTATTATTATTATTGTTTTATTATCATTATTTTATTATTATTATTATTATCATTATTATTATTATTAATATCATTATTATTATTATTTTATTATTATTGTTTTATTATTATTATTTTATTATTATTATTTTATTATTATTATTTTATTATTATTATTGTTTTTTTATTATTATTATCATTATTATTATTAATATTCTTATTATTATTATTATTGTTATTATTATTAATATTCTTATTATTATTATTTTATTATTATTATTGTTTTATTATTATTATTTTATTATTATTATTATTTTATTATTATTTTATTATTATTATTGTTTTATTATTATTATTTTATTATTACTATTATTATTCTTATTTTTTTATTATTATTATTATTTTATTATTATTATTTTATTATTATTATCATTATTATTAATATTGTTATTATTAATATTATTATTATTATCATTATTATTATTAATATTATTATCATTATTATTGTTTTTTTATTATTATTATTATTTTATTATTATTATTGTTTTATTATTATTATTTTATTATTATTATTTTAGTATTATTATTATTTTATTATTATTGTCATTATTATTATTATTATTATTATTTTATTATTGTTATTGTTTTTGTATTATTATATTATTATTATTATTATTATTATTATTATTATTTTATTATTATTGTTTCATTATTATTATTTTATTATTATTATTATTATTATTATTATAATTATTACTATTATTATCATTATTACTATTATTATTATTAATATTATTATTATTGTTTTATTATTATTATTATTATTTTATTATTATTGTTTTATTATTATTTTATTATTATTACCACGAATTCCATTCCGTCCGCTTAAAATCAAAAGCAGAAAGGCTTTTGTAACGTAACGTGGTAAGTCGAATTTAATATATTATTATTATTATAATTTAATTTGATTTATATTAATTTTTAATTCGTTTATAATATAAAAAATGCAACTATTTGTCCTTAAATAAAATTTTCTACTGAATCAGAATCAACTTAACATAATATTTCATAAAAATCTGTTCAATCAATCTTATCTATATCCAGGTAATCTGCGGGAATTAGTTATAATTTCTTTGAATATGATTGCAGCTATGTGCCTGAAAAGTTATATTTTCTATGATTTCGTTGAAAACAATTCCTATTTTTCCGCGCCTTACTAAAAACGGTCAAAATAAAACGTTGTACACGTTCCTCTCTAAATAATTACGATGAATTCAAATATGGCTAAAAATAAAAAAGAAAAAGACAGTATCAATAAAACCAAAATTTTTTGCACCTTTGCAAACATAACCAGATGGTAATAACTTAGACGATTGTTTATTCGATATAAGTGAAAAAAAATTATCCAAATAATTTTAAATAAAATTAAAATAAAAAAAAAGCACGTGATTCCACCTATCACCATTATTAAAAAACACATCATGAATACACAATTTAATGAAACAATAGAAATTTGAAGATTGTTACATTAAAACAATATCGTTATATATTCAATTGTGTTGCACTAGTTAAGATTTGTATAATATTATATTAAATCAGCTAAGTAAAGACAAATGTGAATTTTTTAATTACGCTGATAAAGATAAGAGACATTTTAAAACTATTTTAAGTGGCTTAGATAAAATGGACACTAACGAACTTAAAACATACTTTACGTTCAAAACGTAATTAAGTTAAATATCATTGTAAAAAATCAAACAATTATAATTATATACTTTTGTATATTATATATTTTGGAAAGACTCAATAAACTTAAACGAATTCCGTTCTAAATATTATTACAAAAATAACACATCAATTTACTGGAAACAAAGAATTCCACATACAAAAATAACACAATGCTACAATTACCAAATGTATGACCCTGGTTCATCTTATTGTCATATATTTACACGATGTGTACATTGTGCCGGCACGCATCACGCTAAAGATTGTGTGTTGTGCAAATAAAGAAAAAAAGAAATGCGCTAATTGTAATTGTGATCATTGCTCTACAGACAAAAGCTGTCACAATGAAATGCATCACTCTCTTAAATAAAAAAAAAAAAACAATAATTAAATCAAAAACATGTGGTCAAACATCAAAACAGCCGGTACCACATAATATGTACTAACAACAACAATATTAATAAACATAAAAATTCTCTGCATAATAACAATACTAACACTAACAATATTTTTACTATACATAAAATAATGACAATTAGATACATCTGAAATACTAAATAAATTAGGTCAGTGTAGTAATAAATTTGAATAAATTTTCTGTCATTACAGAGCTTTCTATAAAATACTTATATACATAATGAATTCTACCAATAAGTTAAATATTATAACATGGAATGCTCGTTCCATTAAAAATAAAATCATTGAGTTTGCAGTAAGTTTATGAAAATATGAATGTACCCACATCTTTTATTCATTTAGCTTAAATTAAAGAAATGTCAAAATATGAAAATATGAATGTACCCACAGCTTTTATTCATGTAAATTTAAATTAAAGAAATGTCAAAATATGAAAATATGAATGTACCCACAACATTTATTCTTAAAAAAAATTTTTCATTATTTTTAAAAAAAATGAAAAAGTGATGATTATTCAGTCGCTTGCCGAACTAAAAGGATATCTTAATAAAAAGATATAAAAAAGGAAAATTTAAAAAAGATTCCTAAAAAATTCAGATATCTACTTATCTTAGAAGAAGAAAACAATATACTATGTGTGGAAGCTTAAAGAATTCATCGTTAATAAATTATTAAATATAAAAACAAAATTAATTAAACTTTTATTTTTAAAGCTAACGTTTAAATAAAAATATAATAAAATTCGTCTAATTTTAGCAGTATCAGAATTACATTTATAATAATAAAAAAAAAAAAAACAATTAAGACGCCACAAATTCAAATTAAAAAAAAAAATGGAAGCATTTTTAAATAAGAATAAAAAAAAAATCTATCAATCAGATATCTACTTATCTTAGAAGAAGAAAACAATATACTATGTGTGGAAGCTTAAAGAATTCATCGCTAATAAATTATTAAATATAAAAACAAAATTAATTAAACTTTTATTTTTAAAGCTAACGTTTAAATAAAAATATAATAAGACTCGTCTAATTTTAGCAGTATCAGAATGACATTTATAATAATAAAAAAAAAAAAAACAATTAAGACGCCACAAATTCAAATTAAAAAAAAAATTGAAGCATTTTTAAATAAGAATAAAAAAAAAAACAGTTAAGACGCCACAAATTCAAATTAAAAAAAAAAACCCTTTTTTAAGTACAGTACGCATTTAATAGAACTAGAAAAAAGAATAAAAGAAAAAATTAGAAAGAAATCGAATTTTAATTACATCAAATTACATATTATATTCTTTGTAACATTATGGAGGAAATCAAACAAAATTTAGTCAAGAAAACAAAAAAAACAACTTGTAGCCCTTTGTAAGGAAAGCAACTTGAAATGTTCTGGTGACAAAAATAGTTTAGTTAACCGAATATTAAAAACAAAATTATCGGAACATGAAAACGAAAATGTAAGTATTGACAATTCTGAAGTGGTTGTAATTAATGCAACTATATACCACCATCAATTATTCATGAAGAAAATATACTTAGGGAACGGGACGAAGAAAATGTTGGCACCATTGCTGTGTTACGTAATAAAATAAAAATATTGTGCAATGAAAATTTACTTTAATTAAAGAGAAAAAGCTCTTATTAAGATCGTCAGATTCGCAAATTAATGTTCATCCACCAGTATTGTCAAATTTAAATTTTAATAATATAGAAGATTTATTATACGATTTTTGTTCAGAAAATTACGATTATTTTATTTGGTCTAAGCATGTTAAGCGTCCAGCTCTTAGATGGTTCTACTCTAAATCTGAACATTTAGTTATGTCTTTTTCAGAATTATTGATAAGAATGGAAAAAATGTTCGGATGTCTTCTTCAAAAAGTAGAATTGTGACGAAAATTTGAAAATAGATTATGGAGAACTAATGAACCATTTTCTGACTATTACCACGAAAAATTTATTTTATCTGGTTCATTCGGAATTTCGGAGCAAGAAATTTGTGATTTCATTATAGAAGGAATGAACAACATTTCTCTACAAAATCAAGCAAAAATGATGCAGTTTATTAATTCAGAAGATATTTTGACGTCATTTTCATTAATTACAAAAAATAATCGTTTTACTATTTGTAAAAGTCATGGGGATCAAAATATAAAAAAGGAAGAAATAAAAACAAAAATCTTAAATTATTCACAGTCAAGAGACGATAAGATTGTAGTCAGAAGTTATAGTTGTAATGAATTAGGTCATGGGTTACGTCAATGCAAGAAGCCAGCTAGAGTTAAAGGTTCATGTTTTAAGTGTGGCAAAATGGGCCACTTCGCGCCTAATTGTCCCGAAAAATGACTATCACATAACAATTTATTCAACATTACTCCCAGACAATCAAAAAATTATTCAAATTTATTCAACATTACTCCCAGACAATCAAAAAATCATTCAAATTTATTCAACATTACTTCCAGACAATCAAAAAATTATTCAAATTTATTCAACATTACTCCCTGACAATCAAAAAATTATTCAAATTTATTCAACATTACTCCAAAACAAACACATCACTCAAGCAATCAATTATGCAATAATGAAATTACTCCAATCAATGAATTTATGAAGACCACCATCATCAGTGAAAATAATTAAAAATTAATCAACAATGTAAAAGCATTAACGGATACTGGTAGTGCTACAACAAATATATCAGAAACCATTGTCACTGATTATTCAAAAAATAACAACATGCCTTATGATATGATACTAGGTAGGAACTTTATGAAAATTTCAAATTTTAAAATAGTAGATTTAGACAAAATTGACAGTTCTAAAAAATCATATTTAATAGATGACGAAATTAAATTATTCTCTTCAATTAATTATTTAAACGATGCTGAAATTAATAATCCCAATTTAAATATTAATGAAAATGTCAGTAAGAAATTTATTAAAGAATTTTATTCAATTGTTAATCAGTATTATTCAAATTATTCTATAAGTGAAACAAGAGATATCAATTTAGATTATGAAACGAAAATTATTCTCAATAAAAAAGAATCATTTCATTTTCTACCCAGACGCTTATCATTTTATGAAAAAGGGAAGTTACAAGAAATTTTAAACGATTTACTAAATAAAAATATTGTTCGTCCTAGCAAATCACCTTATTGCTCGCCAATCGTTTTAATCAAGAAAAAAATAATGAATTTAGACTATGTATTGACTATATATACATTAAATAAACTTACTGGAGAGATAACTTTCCCATACCCATAATAGAAGATCAAATTATTAAATTAAAAGAAAAACGTTATTTTACATCTTTAGATTTAAGGAAGGAATTCCACCACGTTCGTATGCACCAAGATTCAATTTAATATACATCATTCATTACTCCGTTGGATCTATTTGAATACTTGAAAATGCCTTTTGGCCTAAAAAATGCTCCGACTGTCTTTCAACGTTATATTACTCTAATTTTTAAAAATATGATCGAAGGAGAGAAAGTAACCATTTATTTTGACGATATATTAATTGCTACTGAATCCATTGAAGAACATTTAAAAATTTTAAAAGAAACTTTTATTCTTATTAAAGAAAATAATTTAGAACTTAATTTAAATAAATGTAAGTTTTTTCAGGAATGTATAGATTATTTAGGATATTCTGTTAGTTATGATGGTATAAACCCAACAAAGTCAGGAATAGAAGCAGTTGAGGAATTTCCTATTCCGATGAATTCTAAACATGTCCATAGTTTTATAGGATTATGTTCCTATTTTCGAAAATTTATACCACAATTCTCAATGATCGCTAAACCTCTTTATGACCTTATTCGTAAAGATGTTAAATTTCAATTTAAAGAGAAGGAAATTAAAACTTTCGAAACATTAAAAAATTATTTAACTAGTTCACCTATTTTATCAATTTATAATCCTAACGCTGAAACAGAATTGCACACGGATGCAAGTTCTCTAGGTTTCGGGGCGATTCTTTTACAGCGTCAAGCTGATAAAAAATTTCATCCTATCTTTTATTATTCTAAAAGAACTAGTGAAATAGAAAGCAAATATCATAGTTTCGAATTAGAAACCTTAGAAACTATTTATGCTTTATAAAGATTTCGTGTAAATCTACAAGGGATTAAATTCAAGATTGTCACGGATTGTAATGCACTTACTCTTACCCTTAACAAAAAAGAAATTAATAGCAGAATAGCTAGATGGGCTCTAGAATTACAAAATTATGATTATTCTCTAGAGTATAAAGCGAATATAATGACTCATGTTGACGCACTTAGCAGGTCTACAAATATTTTAGTTTTGGAACATCTTGAGGATAGTTTCTATGAAAGGAGAAACGGGTTAATATATAAGAAAAGTAACAATAGATTATTATTTTATGTACCTAAAACAATGGAACATAATGTTATTCGTCTCTACCATGATGAAATCGGTCACGTTGGTATCGATAAAACATATGAACTTATTCTCCGAAATTATTGGTTTCCAAATTTAAAAGAAAATATAAGAAATTATATTTCTAATTGTTAAAAATGTATTACATATTCTATAAAAAGTGGTAAAGTCGAAGGGTTTTTACAAAATATTTCTAAATTAGATGTACCTTTTAATAATATACATATCGATCATTGTGGTCCTATTGACAATAATATTAAGCATTCAAAAAAACACATATTTTTAATTATTGATACATTTACTAAATATGTTAAATTATTCCCTGTTAAATTATTCCCTTCCCTGTTTAACAAGTACCAAAGAAGTAATTTCATTATTTCCGATAGAGGCACAGTCCGATAGTCGCATTATTTCTGATAGAGGCAGTTGCTTCACGTCAAAAGTTTTTGAAAATTTTATTAATCAGAATAACATACAGAATGTTAAAATAGCTACAAGCAAATGGACAGGTAGAGCGCATTAATAGAACTTTAATTCCTATGTTGGCGAAATTATCTGATAATGCTAATAAGAAATATTGGTTTAATGTTTTACCCAAAGCAGAATTGAGTTTAAACAATACTATAAATAGATCGATTGCAACTAATCCCAACAAGATGCTATTTGGAGTTAACCAAAGGGGCGAATTTATTGATTCAGTCAAGGAAATTATAGAAAATGAAATTAATTCTGAAAATAGAAATTTAGATAAAATTAGAGAAAACGGTAGCCTCCATATAAAGAAAGTACAAGCTTATAATAAAAATTATTTCGATAAAATAAGGAAACAACCTAAAACTTATTATGTTATGATTAGGGATTATGTAAATAAACCCGGCATTAGTAAGAAGTTATTACCAAAAACGAAAGGTCCTATCAGATTACCAAAATTTTAGGAAATAATAGGTATGTAGTTACTGATGTAGAAAATTTCCAAGTCAGTCAAATTCCTTATAATGGAGTTATAGAAAGTAAACATATGGTACCATATCAAAATAGCAAATATAATTTGAGGCAAAAAAAAAAAAAAAACATTTAATACAAATATAAATGAATAGATATATTAACTTAGGACAATTTGATGTCACAATATTAAAAGAAAATAAATTAAAAATAAATTAATGTCCTATATATATCATAAATAAGTTAAGAAATCTATATAATATTTAATTGAAGCAAATTTTTGTTATCTCTAAAACAATGTAAATATTGTAAATAATTATTTAACGAATTGTAGAATATATGTGTTTATTGCAATTAAATTGAAAAACTAAAATTTTGATTTATGAACATTTTTGTTTTCTTCAGCTTTTTTTTTAATAAAAAAAGTAGAGAAGAAGCAGATGTGTGATTGAATTATTCTTAACAAGTTTTTCAATTTGCTTGATATTAATTAATCTATATTAATGAAGTCTAATTTTAAATATGGAATTTATTTAATTTTAACTTTTATTGTTTTTGATGTAAATTAACCTTATAACAACATTAATGTAATTTCTACAATGTTTGTTATATTATATGACAAATAATATGTGAAAAAAATTAAAAAAAACAATATTATTCTTATAATAATTAATTTAATCGAGGACGATTAACTGTCAGGTTGGTCGAGTTGTAGTAAGTTTATGAAAATATGAATGTACCCACAGCTTTTATTCATGTAAATTAAAGAAATGTCAAAATATGAAAATGAAGAATGTATCCACAGCTTTTATTCATGTAAATTTAAATTAAAGAAATGATAAAATATGAAAATATGGAAGTACCCACAACATTTATTCATAAAAAAATGTAAAAGTGATGATTATTCAGTCGCTTGCCGAACTAACAGGACGTCTTAATAAAAAGTTATAAAAAAGGAAAATTTAAATAAGATTCCTAAAAGTTTTCAAAATTTTTAAATGATAACAATATTCATATTGTACTTCTTTGTGAAACCTAACTAATTGTAAATTGTAATGTTACTGTTTCTGGTTATAATATACAGAGACAAGATCACTTCGAATACAATGGTGTAGTAGTTACCATATTTATTAAAAAAAATATTAAACACAATACTTACAAGTTTACACACAATACAAACAAATTTAATTCATTGAATTTGAGATTATTCCAAATAGCGATTCTATAGTCTATTGCTATCAAATAACAATATGATATCCCTGTTGAATAAATATATTAAGATCGCAATAAGCATAGCTGTTCCTCGTGTATAATGGTTATATAAATAGAATTACTAGTAGTATTATAAATTCCAATAACTAGTTAAACCAATTTGATAGTTTTAAAGTATAATAAATTTAAGTTATTAAATTAATATAAATGATAACTTTAACAACATGAAATAAATATAAAATAAATATGTATATTAATAAAACTGATAATAAATTATTAATAATGATAATTTATTATGACTTAGCTGATTAAATGTTGATGCTCCAAGTCCGTGGTCACAAATAAAAGAGGAAGTTTTTTTTTGTAATTTAATATAACAAGATTGCTCAGCTAATTGAACTTTGCGATTTCTGCCGGTAGATATTGTAGATATTAGTGCTGCCATCCTTTATCCCATTCGGACATCCTGGAAGATCTTTAGATTCTGAAGATTTTATTAAAATTCTATTTCAGTTTCTTTCTCCATTATCTCGTCGTTATATTCTTCACTTGAACTTAACTTTTCATATTCCATGTTCATACTAGATCAAGGTTTCATTTTGTCAGTACTTGTATTAGTAATATTTGGTCCTTTATGGTGTCTCTATTCACACTTTGTACTCGACTAGATGAATATCTCGTTATTAGGAATATTATGTCAAATGTTATTTTTTGAGCAGATAAATTGTTCTTAATATTCACGATACCATCATCCATTTTATTTTTGGCTGTTCTAAGAGTTATTTCGAATTAACACGTCAGGCTTCAGACAAGTATCTTTGCTTCGATGTTATTATATTTTAAATTCATGTAAGTTTTGGCTGCGTGTTAGTTGGATAGGTAGAACATTAAACATCTTTATTGATAGGTAGAGCTTATACTTTAATCCGTTTAGCTTCTTGTAGTTGCTTTAGGTACCACAAGATGTCCTCAATGCATAGTATTGTAGTTGTGCACGTTATCTCTTGTTATAATTGTTAATGAAGAATTCATTTTCTTGTTTATTATTTTATACACAAATTTACATTTTTCAAAATATATTAACTGATTTATATGGAGTTCATTTGTGATTATATACAATTCCCTTGTACTCAATCTAGGTTTCAATTTGTATAATGGTTTTAACGATATTTTCATGATCATACCTATTTGATTGACATGGAATTTTTTACTGTTACTCCAAATGCATATTGTATTATTTTTATTGTTATGATGATAAACTATTTTCCCAACCACGTATATGTGTGTGGCTAACAGTTTATAATATTATGTCGTTCCCTATGGGCACACATCTACGTTGCTGTAATTTTATCCGGCTCAGCAAGCCAGTATCTATTGGCAAAGTTAATTACCGGCTTTCCTTGTTTGGATTAGATAAGGCAAACCTGTTTTGATAGACTTCGCAAAGTACATTTCAAAAAGGGAAAAGAGAAGATTGATGTAAAGTTAATTGCATTTTTAGAATTCAAGAAAAAAAAACAAGTTGTATTGCTTTCTCCAGAGTTTTAAATAACTCCAATTTTATTTTAAAAAATTTAGTCTATTTATACAAAGATTTGAATTCCAAAATTACATATAAAATATCAAAGTCAATAAATTATATCTGTGGTCACAAGGATTAACAGTCAAAGTATGTTTTATCACATTTTGTACACATCATTTTTAAAATTAAAATCGTTACCTGAAATCAGGAAATTGAGATAGAAACATGCTTCTTTGGCAAAATTTAACAGAGTTTGAAATTTTGATTTTTAAGTTATTAATAATTAATCTAATAAATAGTAATAATTGAAAATAAAATACTTTGGTTCTTAAGCCTTTTGCAAAATTTTAAGCTCCCGAGATCAAAGTCTACTTTGGCTTTTTTACCTTTTTTATCATTTTAGTTTAAAAATAGCTAACTGAAGTTTGGCTATTATTTCAATTGTAATAATTTTGTAATAAAACTCCTATTTAGAGTTTGGTTGTTATTCCAAATGTAGTATTATTTTAATTTTACTATTTTATTATTTTATTTTAAAATTACGATTTGAAAAAAAAATAACCGTGACTTTGGGTTATTTTCCTGTAAAATAGTACCTAAGTCGTAGGAGAAAATTAATTTTAATATACTTAAATGACATCAAATTATCAGTTGACTCATCAAAACTATTATTATTTGCTGATGAGGCATTACTGTATATGGTTGGGAATACTGCAGAAGAATGTGTGCAAAAAATAAATGAAGGTTTAAATTCTTTAAGCGAAGGGTTTAAAATAAATATATAGGTTAGAGTTAAATATTGTTATGAAATTAAAATAGAAAATTCAATTATAGAAATAATAGATGAAAAAAAAATAATTAGGAAAATTATTGATAAAAAATTAGAATTTAAACAACACATAAATTATATTTGTAAGAAATTAGTCAAAAAAATATATCTTTTTTCAAAAATTAGAAAAAAATTAAATATAAAATCTGCAATAAACATTTATAATACAATTATAAAACCGCACTTTGAGTATTGCTCATCGGTATTGTTTATGGTAAATATTCATAGATTACAAAAACTACATAATAAATCTATGAGGATTATTCTTAGACTTAATAGGTATGCATCAATTCAACGGTATGTTACAAACTTTAAAGTTTTTAAATGTAAATCAAAAGATTATTTCCAATGTATTAGTAATAGTTTTTAAAATGAAGAATAACGCTTATCCAAAATATCTTTGTGATAAATTAATATATGGTAGTGATGTACATAACTATAATTTGAGAAATGTTGAAAACTTTTAGGTTACAGTTTAAAATTATATAATGAATTAAATATAAATATAAAGAACATAAATAATATTAACATTTTTAAAATTTTGAATTTCGTTTGTCATGTTCACCACTTATTTGGTTCAGTCCTTTTTTTTGTTTTTTCGTCTGTTCCAGTTTCACGTTTGGTGTTCGTTTATTTTTTTTTTTTGTTTGGGTAAATTTTATTTAAATTTCGAATTATATTTTAATTTTTTTAATTTTAACTTTAATTAATTTTTCCCAGTCTCATTTCGTTGCAAATTGTAATAATGTCCGTCAACTTTACAATTACCTTTTGTAATATTAGAAGTTTAGCGAGCAATTTCCAATCAGTTGAATCTTACCTACTCTCAGAAAGACCAGCTATATTAGCCCTAAGCGAAACTCAGATTATAGGTGATAATACTAATTATAGTATAAACGGCTATACTTTAGTTTCACTTTTTGTTTCTCATCTAGGTAGCGCTTTTTATATACGTTCCGACGTAGCTTTCAACTCTCTTCTCGATATTGAAAGCTCCAACCCAATTTCCCATTATTTTTGGGTGAACCTCCTAGTTGAAAAAGCTACAATCTTTTTCTGTTTTATTTACAGATCTCCCCAAGCCAACGAGCTAGAAACTTAATTAGAAAAAATTTAATTAGAATCACAAATAATTTGGTATATAATTATTTATTTTGTATTGTATTGTAAAAAATGATGAATTAATCAAATAAAATAAAATAAAATAAGCATGATTTTAATTCAGTAGGTATTTTTATTTCAGTTCAAAAATATAATTCTTAAAATCTTTATATTTATATTACAAAATGAAAACAGTTCAATAAATTAATACTAAACAAAGAAGCTATTAAAATAATATTACAATAAAATAAAAAGAAAACACGAAATCATTAGTGGTTTTTAAGTAAGAAAAATATTTAATTGTTAGTATTATTATTTATTTAGTGGACAAGCAATAATCAAAATTATTTTAACAAAAAAGCTTAGTTCTTATCTTCATCATCTTCGTTCACCAAATCAGGATGAATATTGGGCTCATTAATATGCTCATTAAGATTTTCGTGTAGGAAGAATAAAATTCAGTATTAATATACTCACGCATATCAAGAGGGTCTCTCTTCTTTTCTAACGATATTGTTGGAATTTCTTGTATTACAGATATATCACTTGGACGAATAGAATTAACACGTCTTTTACCAATTTTCAAAACTTTAAATTGCTCATCTGAATTTAAAGACGTTTTGTATAAAATATCAGATAGGCCTTTTGTGTACCGAAGCCAACGAACTTCTTTCCATACAAATAATTCTATGGTATCATTATTATGTACTCCATGTGAGTGTGCCCTGGTTCGAGAAACTTGTAATCTATGTATATATTCTACATACATAAATGACTATTGTTATTTATAAAAGTTATAAACATAGTTGCCAAGTGGGAATTTTTTGTTGCCTAAGATAATAATCGCTGTAAAAGCAAATCAATGAATTTTAATTGTCTGTAGACGCAAGAGCCCATTTCATTCTCACCTCTACGTGCAGTAGCTTCGTGCCACATGAAGCACTGAGACATGTCATTTATATATCATTTATCAGATATAGTAAAATACGTCATACATAGTCATATTCATTCATAAATTTGATTTAAAAGTAGGTATGTGTGTAGATAAATAGATAAAATAAATTATTATTTAAATAAAAAATATTGTTTAAATTTCTTTATAGTTTCAATTTACACCATCTACTCATTACTAATTGCACATACATATATACATTTTTATTAATATTGTAATTGCATATAATAAACTAAAATATTTCTACAAGCTTATAGTGAATCTTCACTACAAATGAATTTAAATAATTTTAAATCGATTTAAAACTTAACTACCAAACAAAGTTTTGAAAAAGTTTTCAGCAAAGTCTTGACTATATTAAAATATCAGCAAAGTTTTCAAAAATAATAATGTAGAAGAACAAAATTTTATGATACCATTTAGAATTTCATTTATTTTATCATCAGCATACATATGTAATGTACATGCAAATTATAAACCTACGTTCTACATAATAAAAAAATATATTGTAGAAGTCTACACATATTGTACAAGTTTACACATAAAATAATATACTTATACTACAAGCCTACATGAATTTATTCATAACCTACATTAATTTTTAGAAGGCCTGGACATTGAAATACTTAAATGTGTTTGTGCAAATTGTAAATGTATTGTGAGAAAAAGCTTCCAAAAATGACATTTCATAAAGATTTTTTTGTTCTTTTCTGTTTTTGTTTAAGAAAAATGCCAATTTTTAACAATTTTCTTTTAGAGTTTTCGATATGAAATATTTACCCAAACATGCCAAATTGTATATTAAAATAAAATTTGGAAATTTTTCTTTAACATACCAATATTTCAGCTTTCAACTCGAAATTTTTAACATATTTTCAACAAAATAAAATTTTTAGTTTTTCTCTAGCATTTCATATCGTCGCCATTTAATACTCTCAAAAAATTATGAGAGTACACAATTATAATAAATTAGTGTACATAACCTAATAATTTAAAAGCTTTCTAATAAATTGTTCTGCAAATTTGGAAAATATATTTTAGTTCAAACTAAGTTTTTATATTTTTAATTATATTAAAAAATTATAAAATTTATATAAAAATAAAGTTTGAAGTTTTATCTTTATGTCAATAAAAAAATTAACTTTCAAATCATATTTTTCAGCAATATTTTAAAGAAAAGAAAAAAAGAAGTACCAAATTCTGGTTAAGCAATTTTCGTTTTTTTCTATACAGTCTATAAAAAAAAAATTATTGTAAATAGAATATTCATGTACTTACATGAAATAGAATAATCTTTTTATGAATAAAATTTTACATTGCAATTCTATTTGAAAAGTATTAGAAAAAAATTAGGTAATATTTTGTTTTAAATAACTCTAAATTTTAGTAATATTTTATTTTATATAGTCATATTTTTGTAGAGTTAAATTTTTGAATTGAATTATTATTTTTAAAAGATTTTATTATATGAATACCTATTTAAAAAAAATTAATTCAATTATTTAGTGCCTAATATTGCCTTTTTTAATAATTTCCTTAAATAAAGGGGGTGGAAAATATTCGGTTGTTGGGTGTAAATCCAATTATAATAATAGCACGATATCTGTAGCTACTTTTAAATTTCCGGATAAAGAGCTTTTGAGAAGCTTAAAAGAGCTTTGTACAAAGATCAGACTGGCAACCAATAGCTTATAGTTCCATATGTAAATTGCATTTTTCAGAATTGTGTTTTAAATTAAATAATAATAAAAGTCCGCGTTTAATACCAGATGCAGTTCCAAGTATATTCACCAATTACTTGGTAAATTTAATAGAAACGAATGATAAAAACTTACGCGATGATAATATAATTTTAAATTTCTCTAATTTAGTTTTAAATGTTAGTAAAAAAATAAATTTAAAATACTGGAAATTATATAAAGGCCAAAATAATATTATTTTATATATTTTAATAGAAAATAATTACTTTAAATGTGATTTTAAATTTATAATAATAATTAATAACGATCTAAGTTACCTATTTGACAGGTAATACAGAAATAAAACAATTTCAAAATATTGAACGATATTGAAAAACGCAAAATATTAAATAGTATTATTGACTAAATTAACCTTTTTGATATGAATCTATATATAGTTGTATATATAGTACCTATGTATAGTTGGGATGCAATCGTCATATCATTTTTCATTTTTGCCCACTCAAGATCTATTATTACTATCCGGTCGGAAAATATTGATTTTTGTGATATTTTTTTTGTTTTTTACTTTTTTTAATATTGTTTTGTTATAAATTAATTACTTTATTTTGTTTTATTAAATTTTATTTTAAATATATCATATTATTTAGTTAAAAAATTATGTATGTATTATTTGTATGTATTAATATATTTTTTTTTATTATTTTTTATTATTATTTTAGTTTAAGGCCTAGTCTTCAGGCGATACCACTTTAAAAATAATCCCCATATCCCCTACCTCAAAGGAAAAGGCGAATAACTTATAATATTAATTTATTTTATTATAGTAATAAAAATTTTAAATAAGTTAACATAAATTAACTTATTGTAAAAATAATTAAATAGTTTATTTTTTGCACTTAATTTTATATGCATTCTAAAAAATTTACAATATTTATTAAAGCAAATCAATATTGCAATAAAAATTAGTTTTCAACATTTTTTTTTGCTCAAAAATTTAAAAATTTTAAAAATTTCTTTTTACTAAAAAACGTAAAATAGATGGAACTTTAATGCTCCTTTAGGACGAAATTAAAAAAAATCTGTAGTTTTTGTGTTATTTCGAGTTTTCTAGGAGGACTACTATTTTTTTCCATAAGACTACGTGTATTTTTTTTGAAAAAAAGGACTACTATTTAGCTTTCCTCTCTCAATGTCCAGGCCTTCTAAAAATTAATGTAGGTTATGATTTATTGCATAATTTAAACTTTTATAGCTAAAAAAAAAACACCAGGACAGTTTCGAGAAAACAAAATGCATAAGAACAAAATTTTATTATCAGCGTCCACTCATTTGAAATAGACAACTACGAGTTATTTAAGCTTTGGCACTTTGATACAATTGTATCAAAAATCTGTTTATTTTGATACATTGATACATTTTTTAAAAAAATATGCATTATTGATACATTTTTGAAAAATTTGAAATTTAAAAAAAAATACTAAATTTAACCTTTAGCGCAATGCTCATCCCTATTTCGTAATTTATTTTCTACTTTAAAAATTCAATTTAAAAGATTTTGAGCTTTGCAATTATATGAAATTTATTTGGTGTACATAATTATATTGTTTTATTTTAAAAATGTTGAGATAATTCAATATTTATAATAGTAATTTTTCATAAGAAAGTTTATTAAATCTGTGAATTTATATCCTGAATACAATGGATAAGTAAGCTGTTAAATTTTTTATTATTCTTATTAATATACAACCAGACAACCCATATCAAAAATTTCATTTTAAAGGTTTTTTATAAAAAACCGTATTAAAGATAGGGAAGATGGCCGTGATGATAAAAACAATAATAATGCAAACAGTAAAAAAGTGGATATGAATGTTGAACCACAGACTATTAACTATACAGACATTTATTTCAGTACAAAATTTTTTGTTATCAAATTTAAAATTCAATCGATAGATTGGCTCCTATATATATAAGTAAGTATGCGTACAAAAGAATCAAATTAAAAATTAGAAATGAATTGTTTTTGCCTACGTATATATTTATAATCTATATCATATTTATTAAACTGATATACGCTAACAAAAAATTATACGATCAGATCACGTGTACACAAATACAACTCCATAAAAAAGCCATCACGTAATGAAGAGTAATAAATATTTTGTTCGTTTTTTTACTTTATTCGTTGTATGTATGTATTCTAATAAAAGCATTAATAAATTGCAGTTTTGGTTTGTGAATAAACTCAAGTGGTATATGTATAAACTCGTAGTTTGACAATATTTATGTATAAATATTATTATAAAATAATCATAATTCATAAGTTCGCTAACACAATTATGGTATTGAAATTGAATTGATAATATTATATGTGAGTATATCAACATTAGAATTAGGAATAAAATAAACGTTGTTAAATTTTCTTTATTTTGTTTAATAATAAAAGAAATTCTCAAGAGTTCTTTTTGCTATTGAACAAATTTCATTAAAAAAGAAATAAATATCTTAAGCTAATAACCTGTTCGTTTGATCATTTATTGAATCTTAAATTAAGATTGATCTCATTGAACTAATTTAATAAAATTTCCTTTTTTCCGCACCACCGTTGAGGTAAAGAAATAGGCGCGTTTTTTTTGTGTGGTATCCTCAAGAGGCCTAATCCACTTTATTAAATATATTTACATATTTATATTAGCAACTAATAACTTAAAATTAAAAAAATAAATTAAAATTAAATAAAATATTCAAAAATGATGATTTTTGATGGTGACTTCGTTAATTTCGTAGATTATTTTTGGTTGTATGGAAAAAATAAAATTTATAATTCAATAGATAGTTTGTTTTAATTTAATTTATACTAAATATGTGCTAAGTTTTAATAATTTTTAGTTTTCTATAACTTTTTGTTTCTATTTCTTGGAATTTTCGTTTTATTCTTGCGTTTTTCTTTTTATTATACTCTTCATTATTTAATTTTTTTGAAAGTCAAGTAGCATGTTTACTTAACAAAACCAAAATCAAAAATTTTAAAATTTGCTTTCGATGATTTAGACAAACCCTTTCGGAAAACCAATCTTTGAATTTTTCACAGTTGTTTGTCGTCTGTATGCAATGATCTACAATATTTTTTTTAATGCTCATTATGCACGAATTTTTATCGAAAAATTTATTAAATGTTTCCACATGATATTTACATACCTAAAAGATGGAAATTATACTTATTTATAAACCTCATTAATTTTAATTTGTGGAAAATTTTGTAATGAATATTTCATAGAAAATATTTAGGTGTATATTTCAATTTAAGTAATATATTTACACACCTCAAAAAAGTATTCGGACAGTACTTGCAATGAAAATTTTGTTTTTGAGTAATTTTTATTAAATAAAAACCATTCTGAATTGAGCTCATAATTTTGATTTTCCTTTTTGATTTAGCCAATTTGTTTTGTCTATTTAGACCATTATCTTCAAAACCTTGTATTTCATCATGATGTCTGTTATAGTTCAAATTCTTTTTAATCATCCTCTCATCAAACATGAAAACAACACTTCTAGATTTTTCGCCCATTTCTTTGACAAAGATTTTCAAATTTTCAATTAAGCAATCATTTAGACCTGGTTTTATAAACTTTATGGGGGCCCAATTATATAAAGAAGATTTTGAAGGAAGTTTAAAACGTAATGTATTTCTAAGATTGTATGTACGAGCAGATCTTAAATTTATGCTTTGAGCTAAAGATTTTTCGGCTTCTGAATATTTAATTTTTTTTTGTTTTAAAATCATATTGCAGAATGTTTTGCTGCTAAAGGAAATATCTTTTCGGTTATTAATTGAAGATTACATTTTTTACCTTTTTATTTTCATTTTTAAACTTAGCTTTTAAAGCAATTATAATCCTTTTGTAATTCAAAATCTTAAATTAATTAATTTAAGTTAATTTTCTGACACATTCGGTTTTTTCTGTTAAAAGATTTTGGTTTTTCTGCTAAATAGTTTCTGTTTTAATTTTCTTAATGCAATTATTGCAAAAATCGGCATTTGATCCCAGACAATCTTCTGTTTCAACTGGAGGAGAATATCGATTTTCATAATAATTAAGTTCTTCCAATTCAGTCAAATCAAAGTCATATACATCGTTATTTGATTCCTGCACAAGGCTATCTCCCAAAAGTAATGTAGGTTTTGCACCTTTTTCAATTTTCTTTTTCCAAACCATTTTAATTCGAAATGTTTTTCACATATTCTCTTTTTTGGAGCATCTGCAGCAATTATCTTGCTTGCAGATAACCAGAAAGGAAGTGAATCCGCATTTTGTAGAAATTTAAATAATTTCAGATTTTTTAAAACACTTTTACTCAACCCGCAAGACAAAATGCGACATTTATTGCCCATTTCCCTCTTATTTGTTTCTGAATTATTCATTGTATTTTCTATTTATTTGGAAAAACAAGGTTAATTTTAAATAATGGTGTAACGGCTATTGTAAATTATTTTGTTGTGATATTTACCCTTCACTAAAAAAATAATCATAAAAATCTTATATATGTATATATGTATTTGAATTAACTTTTTCTTCAACTATGCTAATAATATGTAATAATTAATAATAATAATTTATTTTTAAAAACAATAAATGTAAAAAATGTTCTTTGTGCATTAATTTTTTCCATATGCTATGTATGTATGTAGCTAGTTAAATAAAATTTCATTTGTTTCATTTTCATTTGTATGCAAAAGCAAACAAAAATATATATAACCTATCATAACTATATAATTTTAACTATAGATATTCATATATGTAGTGGTCACTACGCTATACATGTGAATATACCAAATACCAATTTCATAGTATTATGGATACCTAATAGATAAGTAAATCGTATTTTTTATCGGAATTTTTTATACACTTTTTTTTTTTAACTTTAGAAAAAAAAACATGGGAAGAAATTGCTGTTAAATGTAATAATAAAAATAATGTTAATAAAATGTATAATCAAAATCTGTATAATAAAAATGTTATTTATACGACTAAACTATATTTTTGTTGAGTTGTATGTATGCATACACTTTTTTCATTCTTTTTTATTTATTTGTGTTGTTTTTGTTATTATGAATGTTTTGAATATAGAAAAATAAAAAGAAAAAAGAAAAAAATATTTAGATTAGAATTTATTTAGAGTTAATATTTGTTAATATTTTTTATAGAGGATGATATTCTTATTTCTTATTTGTATAAAAAAGTATAAAGAATATTGCATCGTTGTCGAATGCAACGTTATGTTACTTTCGTTTTTAACAAAAATATTTTGTATATGTGTACGTGTATATGCATACATATGAAAAATTAAGTTCTTTTATTTTTGCAAAATATTTCTTTTGGTAGTTAAAATTTAATGGTTAAAACAAACACTTTTAATTGTCTAATTGTCTTATTTTAAAATTTTTAACTAGGTATACCAATAAAATTAGTTCTTAAATGGATTTTAAATGTTTTATTGTTGGTTGTGGAAGGACAAAATCCAAAAATCCTGAAGCAAAGTTCGTTGCATTTCCGAAAAAAGGAAAAACTTTCATTTGTGATTTTCATTTTCCCAAATCATTTTTCGGATTAAAAAAATTAAAAAATTCTTCTTATGCTAAAATTGCAGAGATTTTGAAAGAAAAAAATTTTAGAAATTAGAAACAATAATAAAGAACCAAATAATAATTCAAATAATAAAAGTAGACGAACCTTCTCTATTAAATGTGTTTTAGAACATTGCGGGAACAAAACAAATAATATACCAAAACTCAGATTTTTTAGGTTTCCGTCTAAAAATAATGATTTAAATAATATTTGGATGGAACGCTGTAATTTATCTGAAAAAAATAGATTAAAAACTCGGAAATATATATGTGAAAAACATTTCGATAGTTATAGTTTCATTAAAAGAAATTTAAAGAAAACTGCATATCCCAATTGTAATTTACAGGTAAAGTTTTTGATATTGTTGATAGATATGATATTATTAAAAAAAAAGATAACTATATACAAAAATTTTTATTCGTAGTTATCTACAATAAACTTTGCGAATGAAAATTTATCCATTAATGAAAGGTTAAATAAATATGAATTTGTGATCGCTGAGGAAAATCATACTTCTCCGGAACCATATGTTCATAATTTAAATAAAAAAACTTATACTTCGAGAAATTTAGAAAACGCTCATTTAACACTTGATGATATTCAAAAATTACCATCTCCGACAACAAGACGCACATTATCAGTAAGTTCGATCGAAGCTGATTTCTGTAAATTTTGTTTAAAAAATGAACAAAATAAAGATTTTTATGCAAAAAAATGTGCAATGATGCAAAGGAAACTAAAACAATTACAGATCATAAATAAACATCTAATACTTAAGAACAAAAAAAATTATTTCAAACTTGCTTTTTTAAAGAAAAAAGTATATAATTCAACTACTTTCAATGCTCAAACTGATTTCAATAATAATAGATAAAATAGACCATATCAATAATAATACTAAAATACTAGCCAAAATGTTACTTTCTAAACGTACTAGCACAAATATAGAATATCCACTAGAACAACGAAATTTAGCCATGAACATTCATTATAAATCAAGCTCAACTTACACTTTCCTCCGTGACAGATTAGATTTAAATTTACCATCAAATAGTTCAATTTATGTTTTTAATTTTTTTAATGGACACCTATTAAACATTTAACACCTGGATTTAATCAACCTATTTTTGATGCCATATCAGAAAAGATTAAAATTTTAGATGATCAAGGGAAACAGGTATCATTAATTTTTGATGCAATGGCTATAAAACCAGAACTAAACTATTCAGAATATCACGATAAAATAATTGGACTAGAAGATTTAGGAGAAGGCAGATCTTATCCAAAAGTAGCAAAGGAAATCCTCCAATTTATGGTCCGTAGTGATTTTAGCGACTGGAAAACGATAATTAGTTATTATTCATCTAAAAATGCCATAACAGGAGACAGATTAAAGACTTTAATTAATAAAAACATTGATCTTTGTTTTCAAATGGGTTTGACTGTGAACTCAATAATTTGTGATCAAGGTAGCAACAATAGAAGTGCATTTAAACATATGAATGTGTCCAAAAACAGACCTTTTATTATCTATAATAATCGAAGAGTGTATGTTATTTACGATATCTGCCATGTTATTAAAAATTGCAGAAATAGCTTGCTAAAATATGACATAGAAACACCAGAAGGAGTGGCTAGCTGGAGTGTACTGAGGGAATTGCATGGAAAGAAAAAATACAACAAAATTATGTCCACAATTGACTGATAGTCATATAAATCCAAACCCATTTCAGAAAATGAATGTTAGTCTAGCTACAGAAGTTTTAAGTTCTAGCTGTGCTGCTGGAATTAAAACAATTGTAGATCAAAATTTATTTCCTCCACATATTCATTCGAAAGCAATTTCAACAGCTTTATTTTTAGAAAAAATTAACAATAATTGATTGTTTAAACAGCAAAATTAGATATGATAATAGCAGGCCTCTAAAATCATCTTTGAAAAAAGATAATCCAGTTTATAAGTTCTTACACTATATTAAACAATATTTATCCGAAATAAAAGTTCCTACTAAAGTTTACTGGGTTGATGGTTTGTTGCAAACAATTGATGCAATACTTTCTTTGTCAGATCATTTTTTTGCTAATCCCAAATTGCAGATCTCTTACATTTTGACAAACAAAAAAAATTCGGACCCAATCGAAATTTTTTTTGCTACAATTCGTGGTCATAATGGCTTTTCTAGAAATCCATCAGTAAAAGAATTTAACGATGTAATGGGTAGAATAATGTCAATGAAACTTCTTAGTTATTCTTCGAATCTAATGAACTGTGAGCCTGATGACAATGAATATTTAAGAAATAGTTTAAATTTAACATTATCAGATAATATTCTTAATCCAGAAGCAGAGTTTAATCTATTTACAAGCGTCTCTTCAAATAATTATGAAAAATATATTGAAAATTTTGAAATCTCTCAAAACGAAAATTGTGATCCAAATCTTAATACGTCTACTTTATTAAGCGATTCTTGCATTAGATATTTTGCAGGCTATGTACTGTTCAAACTTTTTAAAACTATTTCATGTAGTTATTGTGAAAAAATTCTACAAAAATCTGACGATAAAACATTATCATCATCGTCAGAATTACTAATATTTCATAGGAGTTATTCTGAAAATTCTGATTTTGGCAGTTTAGTTCTACCGTCAGATGTATTTTTTAAAATTTGCAAGTTTCATATTCAAATATTTAAAAATTTTATAAATGAAAATATAGCAATTTGCCAGTTAAAGAAAACTATAATAAAGATATGTATTGAAGCGACTAATGCACAAGAAGAGTTTAAAAGCTGGTTTAATTGTTCGGGAAACTGTTATTTTCACCGTAAGAAAGCATTGGATTTTTTAATTTTGGTGGTATTGACAAAACATTGTTCTTGGAAAGTTGGTAAAAAAGAAATACTCACAGAACAAAATCAAACGCGGAAGAAAATAGGAATATCAAATCCAAAACTAAAAATTTTAAAGCCATAAATGAAAATAAAATAAATCAAAAAAATTGAATTTTACTGCTATAGTAGGTATAGTATTTCACGCCAATTTTAGAAATAAAAACTACTTTATAATTTTGAATTTACTTTATAATTTTTGAACGTTGAAATCATTTTTTGTTTTTTTATAAATCCTTTTGTTCTTTCATTTTTAATTTTATAATTGTTATTTAGTTTAATAAAAAAAATAGAAAAAATGTAGCTGCACCTTTTATTTTTTGTTTGAAGTTTTGTTTTTATCTTAATAAGTTTAATAAAAAATATTAAATACTTAGAATACCTAGCTACTCCTTTTTAAAATTGTTTCAAAAGGTATAGAAAGAAAGTTTTTATTCCTTCTTATTTTAATAAACTCTAACCTTTTTAGTTTTTGAGTTATGATAAAATGCTTTTGGGACAATTTGGGTAGAATGATAAAATTATTTCCCCAATTTTGAAAAATTAAATTTTTTATTATAGCCACATTTAAATTTAAATTATTGGCCATATTAAATATTTAATACAAATATAAGCCAAGGCTATATTGAAAATTTTGTACATAAATAGGAAACTTTAAAGTACATATTAACATAGACAAATAACATATGTACCTACATAAGTATATACAAATAAGAAATAAGAATTTCATCCTCTATAAAAAATATTAACAAATATTAACTCTAAATAAATTCTAATCTAAATAATTTTTTCTTTTTTTCTTTTTATTTTTCTATATTCAAAACAATCATAATAACAAAAACAACACAAATAAATAAAAAAGAATGAAAAAAGTGTATGCATACATACAACTCAACAAAAATATAGTTTAGTCGTATAAATAACATTTTTATTATACAGATTTTGATTATACATTTTATTAACATTATTTTTATTATTACATTTAACAGCAATTTCTTCCCATGTTTTTTTTTCTAAAGTTAAAAAAAAAAAAGTGTTTAAAAAATACCCATACGATTTACTTATCTATATGTTATTTGTCTATGCTATTAGTAATACAAAAGAATTTCTGTTCATTATAAGCAAAAGTATGTATATTTGTTTTTTTTTCAATTGTGGGAGCCAATATATTTTTGTATTTGGTTCTAGTAAAAAAATCGCAAAAAATTTACTCAGAAATAAATGTCTGTATAGTTAACGTAGTCTGTGGTTGAACTTAGAAAAGATACTGATGGTTTAATAAATAATAGGAAGATTTTCGCAAAAACTCCTATTAACATTATATCAAATAGATTGATCGTTTCCGTTATTCCTATTCCTATGAATGTAAATTTAAAGGTTAATACCATATTTTTGCAATTTAAATATTCTAAAATACTTTAAAATTTTTATATGAAACTGATTGTTTTTATAGTTTATTTATAGTTTATTTTTTAGTCTGTAAAGAAAATGCAATTTATGCATTTTATATAAAACAAAAATACACAAATGAAGCAATTTTTATAATTATTTTAAAATTTGGAAGAATATTTTTCTAATTTGTAAATTTTCTTCAACAAATACGAATAAATTAATTTCTTTTCTTATTTAAATAAAAATTTGTACTAAAATTTTTGTACTAAATGTAAATGTACTAAATATCTTAGCACAAGTGGTTTTTAAAATAATACATTTTTTTTTCATTTGATACATACATTTAAAATTTTTACTGTGGCAACCCTTACAAACTATAGTTGAAAACTGGCAAATAACTGACAAACACAAAAAAGAAATGAAATCAAAAATTTCATAACGGATTATTGCTTATGTTCAAGTTCTGTTTGGGAATAAAATTTGGTATCAATTAAATTTCTTAACTATTCTGGTGTTTGTTTGGTAGTTACAAAATTAAATAAATTCATGTAGAGAGTGTAGATAGACTTATTATAATTATACGTATGTGCATACCTACATTTTTATAATATTTTAGGTATTTTTTAGGCTGATAATAAAAACAATAATTATTATGTATCATCAATCATCATGTATTTAAATCAAGTACCAACAGTGCTGTTTTTCTTTAATTAATACTTTTAAATGGAAATGCTGATGACTTTTGAATGTGACATATATTGTCCATTCATACATGCATGCATGCATGAACATAATGCATAATATTATTATTATAAAGAGGTACATACATACATACATACATAATACTTATTTAGTTAATTTAATTACTTCACTTTTTGTTTTTGTTAAAAATAATAAAAATTTTGTATTAAATATTACTAAACTTACCTATGTTCTTAGCTAATTCTAAAATTTTTTTTGCGCGTTCAGACATATCTTTCTTTAATGTTTTACTTGCACTATTAACGAAAGTTCAACAGAAAATTAACTAAACTTCAGTTAAGAAATTTTTTATGGAGAAAAAAAATTTAAAATAACATCCAAATTGTACTTAAATTCAGTTATTGATTAAATTTGAAATAACGACCAAACTAAATTTAGGAATAAAATTCCAAATTTAATGAATAAAGAAAAACAACCAAAGTAGATGTAAGATTTTTGAATAATGCATTCGACTTTCAATTCGAACTTTAGCTGTTTTTCCAAAATAAAAAGCTTATTTAAAAAAATCGGAATAAGAGCCAAACTAGACTTAAGAAGATTTCCAGTATAAAATTAATATCTATTTTTAAAATAAACATTTTGAGTAATATCAACATAGGAAATTAATTTTTCGAATCCAATGAGTTTGGTTGTTATTGCCTAATCATAAAAGCAAAACATGGCTTTGGTCATTAAGATTATAGGGTATAAAATCTTTATTTTTCAAGCTAGGAACATAAAATATTGTGTGGTAATACATGTTAGTGCGGAGATCACAGTAATATAAATAATCTATTTTATCCTAACTCGACTTTGGCTGTTAAAAACTTCTGACCACAGATATTAATTTATTGCTTTGTTCTACAGAATTTTTAACTGGAACAAATTTTGTAATATATATGATCTAATTCTAATTTCCAATAATCATAACCAAAAAAAATTAATATCAAAAATATTTACTAAAAGATAATTGCATACACAATGTATAAAAATAAAAATAGTGTAATGTGATCCTCTCTTATTTTAAAGAATATTTCTTTTCTTTTTGTACAACAACAATGTACTGTGTATGATATAAAAAGTGAATCAGATGTTTATACTTTAAAAGTGTGACCACAGAACATGTTTAGGGTCAGCTAATTATTATTATTATTTAATTTACTTTAAATGTTTTAATTTGTAATTAAAAAGTTACTTTACAATTATGGAAATATTTTTGTGAACAAGTTGTCAAGATATACTACATCCTCCCCCCAAAGAAAAATATAATATTAGTTCACATTTATTAAAATTTAAACTAATTTATTTTAAATTTATTAACAAAACAAATTATTTATTTTAATTTTAAATTTTATATTCAAAAAATTCTTTTTTATACATATACATTTTTTTTTTTATAAAAATTTGATTTTTTTTTTTAAATATCTATACTTTTTATTTATATTCTTTCCTATCTTTAATTAAATTATTGTTATGTAATTGTACTTCTTTATTATTTATAATTACTGTACTATTTGGACCTTTTTGAGCTATAATTTTAAATGGTCCTTTAAAAGGTAAATTTAATTTTTTCTTATTTCCTACTTTTATATATACATAATCATTTATTACGAAATTTAATTTGTTTACATTATTTTGCCTTAATTTATTATTCTGGTTTTCATTGATTAAACAATTTCTTGCCTTTTCATTGGCATGTTTTAATTTTAATTTTAGTTCATTTAAATAATCATATGTTATAAATACAATTTTTATTTTTTAATATTTCACATTAAGAGTACTTATTTTTCCGTAAACTAATTCGAAAGGTGAGTAATGTGTAGTACTATGTGGTGTTGAGTTGTAAAAGTAAGTATAGTAAGGCAAGTATTCGTCCCAACTGTCTTGTCCATCTAAACTCATTAAATAGTCATTCAATACTCTGTGATTCCTTTCAATAGAACCTAATATTTCATGATGATAAGGTGTTGATGTTATTGTTCAATGTCCAAAAATTTGCAAATGTTTTTTAATAGTTTATTTGTAAATTCTGTGCCCATAACAGTTTTTAATTTCTTGAAACATCCGTATTTCAGTATAAATGTCTCTACTATTGTTTTTGCGACTGTTGTTGCGTTCTTAGTTTCTATTGGATAAGCTTCGACATATTTTGTTAATTCACATTGTAAAGTATATATCTATAATTATTTGATGGTTTTAATGAACCAATTGTATCTATTGTTATTGTTTCTGATGTTGTGGGTGTGTCTGTAATTACATAATTCTCTTTTGTATATTTAGTTATTTTTATTTTGTTACAAATTTCGCAATTATTTATATTTTTGCAACCATTTTATTCATATTTTTCCATACATATTTTTGTTTTAATTTACTTATATATTTATTTGTCCACCATATGTTGAATCATGATTCTCTTTAATTGATTTTTTCAATTCTTGTTAATCTTTAATTTCTTTTGGAGTTTCATATAATATTATCTTTAAATTATTATCTTTGTTTTCATTGTGCAGCTCATTAAATAAATTTTTAAATTCTTGGATAGATATCCATATCTTCAAATATTTTATCATTGGTAAAGATTTTTCGCTATATTCAGCAATTACTTCATTTTCTGCTGCTATAATTTTATTTATATCATTTATATCATAATTTTCTATTTTATAATTTCTTTTATTTTCATATCTGGTACCAGTTAATTTCATTTGATTATCCTTAAATTTTAATTTCTTTATAATATATATTATATTATATTTCTTTTGCGTTCCAAATATGAAGGTGATCAATCCTCATATTTGTATGTAAGGTTTCGGTGGAGCACTTATCTTCATTATTTTTATTTATTTCTTCCTCCTTTTTATTTTTCATATTTCTTGTAATTACGTTTATGTTATTTTTCGGCATCATTTCCATTAATCTAGTAGAGTCAACTTGTATTCTCGATAGAGCATCGGCATTAGTATTCATCTTGCCTTGTTTAAATATTATTTTAAAATCGTAATCCATCAAATCAACACGTATCCTTGTTAGTTTGGATGAAGGGTTCTTATGCGTAAATAAGCTCACTAATGGTACTATGAGGTTTTTACCAAAAAGATATGGCCTAAAATAGTATATACCCCAATGTATTGCCAAAAGTTAAATTATTAGCTTATTCATGCTTACTCAACAATTTACGAGCATAAGCTATCGGTTTATCATTTCCTATTGTGCCTTCTGATAACACTGCTCCAAGCGAATAGTTTGATGCATCTCTTGTAAGTATAAAAGGTTCAGCAAAATTTGGATAACTTAGTATTGGTGGTTAAATTAACTTTTGTTTTAATTTTTCAAAAGCATTATTGCATTCTTCACTTCAACCAAATATTTGTTTCTTCTTTAACAGCTGAATCAATGGTCTGGCTATCTCTGCAAAATCTTTGATGAATCTTCTGTAATAGTTGCAGAATGCTACGAATCTTCTTACTTCATCAGAATCTTTGGGTGTTGGATAATTTTTTATAATTTGATATTCGTCAGGATCCGTTTTTATAACTTCAGAAGTTATAAGGTGTCCTAAATATAATGACTTCTGATTTTAAAAAATAACATTTCGATGGATTAAGTTTTAAGTTGTATTCTTCTAAACGTTCTAATACTTTGATTAATTTTTATTATGATCTATTAGATTTGATCCGAATACTATAATATCATCTACGTATAGAAATGCTGCTTCTTGTAAGTCGCTTAAAGCTACAGATAACATACGTTGAAATTTTTAATCCAAAAGGTAATCTTTTTAATTGGTAATGTCCTTTATTTGTAGAAAATGCCGCCATTTGCCTTGATTTCGGATGTAACGGAATTTGATGAAATGAACTTGTCATATCCAACGTTGAAAAATATTTAGATTTTCCTAGTTTGTCCAACGCGTCATCTAACCTTGTTAATGGAAAATTGTCATCTACAATTCTTTTGTTTAAGGATCTAAAATCCACGACTAACCTCCATTTCTGTTCTCCATTTTTAGTTTTCTTGGGAAGAACCAGTAGTGGTGAGTTGTACAGACTTGTAGAATGCTCAATTATGTCATCGTCCATTAATTTTGTGACTTGTTTTTCAATTTCTTGTAGCTGGGCATTTGGTGTTCTATAATTTTTAATGTATACTGATGACTTGTCTATTGTTGAAGTCCGCTGTTCATAAAAAATATTAACTGTTAGTGTTTCATTTGCCAGATGAAGTATATTTTGAAATGTTTCACAAATGTCTAAGATTGATGTTTTTGCTTTTGTGTCTAAGTTATCTATATTTATTTTTCTTTTAAGTTTTTCAAACCTTGTTTTTGAAAAATATTCTCGAATAATAGTATCTGATCATTTTTTAGAGGTTGAACTTCAATTTCTGTTGTTTTTATGTTAACAGGTGTATCCCTAGTATTTAATACCTTTGCATTGCTTAATATTATGCTATCTTCTTTTATATCTAAATCTATTTTTACTATAGCTTCTGTTCGAGGTCGTACTGTGATATTTGATGTTGTCTTAGTGCTTACACTCATTGGCAATATTAAATCATCTTCTGGTTGAGGTGCTACTAATGTACATGTTTCATAATCTATTTTGCATCTGTTGTTAAATAGAAAATCTCTACGTAAAATACCGTTTTCGGCTATATTTATTTCTTCTTCAATCACATGGAATTTATGATTGATTAATTGTTCTTAAATTAATAGTTTTTATTTATTACACCTTTTGTAAAAATATTTCTATCTGTTATTCCATTTATTTGGCAGATTTCATTTTCTAATGTTTGCTGGTTTAATACGTTACTTTTAATTATAGATATATCTACTACTGTATCTATTAATAGAGTCAGATTTTCTTTTTTGTTTTCTGAAATGCATTACATGTTTCTCTGAAATGCATTACATTGTTTGGACGAGGAATGTTATTATCACTTTCTACTGCTAGTTGTATAGCGTTTGTTAAACTTTTCGGCTTTGAAGGTAAAACTATTTTTCTAAATGTATCGTTTAGACCATTTGTGAATGTATTTAGACCCAGTTGGTCATTTAGTCTTAGTATGACACCTCTATGAGCATCTTCTTGTTAAGATATTTACAACTCATTTAATTGTGCAATGAGTGTCACTATCTTTGTTGCAAAAATATTTATGTCGTGGTTACCTTGATTTAATGACGCTGATTCTTTTTGAATTTTAGCTGTATTCTTCTTCCATTTAAAACTTTTCGTTTTTTTTCTAAAGTAGTTAAATTAGTCTAGTAGTCTAAAGTAGTAAGCAGTTTCTTTTAATTTTTCTAAAGTAGTTATTTTTCTTAATTGATTAGCCTATTTCTCACTCTATTCCAGAGTTTAGTTGCTTTTATAAATTTTATTAGTTTTGTTTTTTCGTTAACATCTTTCAAAGTTTCAGTGTAGAATTCCATTACACCCAAGAAATTTACAAATTGTTTTATGTCACCTTCAAATAGTGGGACAATTTTTATTACCATTGACAGATCAAAAGTTGCCTAATTATCTCTCTAAGTTTTATGTTTATTTGCAGATCTCCTCTAGCGTGTTCTTCGTAATAATTTCAAACTTCATCTATTTCTTTTTCTTTTCTTCTATGTATGCTTACTAGTAGGTTCTTGTCGGATTTTTTTTTAACGTTTTTAATAAGTCTGTTAGTTTTGTCAATTCGAATTGGAATAAAGAGAAAAAAAAATTTGTCTTTTTTACAATATAAATATTTTTGAATTTTAATTTAAAATTTTTTTTTATTTTATTTTATTAAAAGAAATTAATTAACTCTTTAATACATTTTAAAAATCTTAATTTTTGAATTTTTAATTTAACAATATTTATTTATTTATTCTAAATGAAATTATATATATATATATTTTTTTTTTTCATAATTTTTGTATATAAAATTATGTATATTTTTAATGTAATATGTTTATTATTATTTTATATTTTTTTTTTTTTGATTGTAGATGCAGCTAGTTGTATTGTCCTCGCTTTTTTTACTGCTTTTCTGTTGATGAAAAATTTAACTACTTCAAAAACGCATAAAATGATTACTGTCGTGATTACTTTCTTCAAAATTTCATTAGTGTGGAAATTTGCTTGTTGTAAAATGGTTGTATCAGATAAGAAAAGACCCATGTTATTCTCTTTTAGTGTTTTAATTTTCTTCAATAACTTTTCTTTGTTTGTGACTGGTATGCAATCATACAATTTTGCAATCTCTTTTCTTAATTTTACCGCCTTTCCACCTCGTTTTCTTTTTGCAGGGATTACTCTGCTTTTGTACTGCTCTATTATGATTTTGTTAGCTGCGGCTAATTCTGCTGCTGCTTTGATTTCTTTTTGAACCCGTACAATTTGAGATGTCAACTACTCAAAGCGCCTGTTAAATTTTTCCTGGTTTTGTATATCCATAAATAAATTGATTGATTGAGCTTGGTGTGAACTTTTTGTTATAATGTTGTTGTTCACTGCACTTTATTCCAGGTTAGTGCAGGGTCGCCATGTAATATTTTTATTTTTTTAAGATATAAAAGTATTTTCCTAACCACGTATATGTGTGCAGCTAACAGTTTATAATATTATGTCGTTCCCTATGGGCACACAACTATGTTGCTGTAATTTTATCCGACTCAGTAAGCCAATATCTCTTGGCAAAGTTAAGGCAAAGGTTTATCAAAGGCAAACCTGTTTTGATAGACTTCGCGAAGTAAATTGCAAAAAGGAAAAAGAGAAGATTAATGCAAAGTTAATTACATTTTTAGAATTCAAGAAAAAGAAACAAGTTGTATTGCCTTCTTCAGAGATTGAAATAACTTCACTTTTATTTTAAAAATTGTAGTCAATTTATACAAAAATTTGAATTCCAAAATTACATCCAAAATATCAAAGTCAATAAATTATATTAATTTATTGCTTTGTTCTACAGAATTTTTAACTGGGACAAATTTTGTAACATATATGATCTAATTCTAATTTCCAATAATCATAACCAAAAACATTAATATCAAAAATATTTACTAAAAGATAATTGCATATGATTGCATACACAATGTATAAAAATAAAAAAGATGTAATCTGATCCTCTCTTATTTTAAAGAATATTTCTTTTCTTTTTGTACAACAACAATACTGTGTATAATATAAAAAGTGAACCAGATGTTTATACTTTAAAAGTGTGACCACACAAAATGTTTAGGTCATCTAATTATTATTATTATTTAATTTACGTTAAATGTTTGATTTTTAATTAAAAAGTTACTTTACAACTTTACTTTAAAATACCACCTGCCATTTTGCTTGCTATTATGATATTACTATTTTGATGCTGAAATGATTTTTATCTATAGCCACCCTGAGATATTTCACATGTTGAACTCTTCCTACCGTGACACCTACTTCTATTGTAATTTCATGATATTTTTTCCTAAGTGTTTTAAATATAATATAATACGTCTTTTTTGGATTCGTACAGAGACCACTACCGTCCAGCGAATCACCGTATTCTTCCGAATTTTTATTTAAGTTGTTTTCTAATTAAATTAATCTTTTAGACTTAGATACAAAATTTGTGTCGTCTGCATAGATTGTGTACTTTGATTCAATTTGTGAAAAATTCATTACATATAATAAATAAAGAAGTTGGTCCAGCACCGATCTCTGTGAAACTCTAAATTTAATCACTAGTTCAGATCTTATAGTGTTTTCAACTCACACACAATGGATTCCATTTAAACAAGACAAACTCCTAAGACAAACTCCTAAGTAACTAAAGTCTTCTTGACTTTCAAAAAGAAAGGTCTCAAAAAGAAACCATCTCTTTTTCTTTTCCTGACAAAGACTGAACTCCTTGACATAGCTTTGCTATCTGGATGATATGTATTATTATTTGATCTGGGCATCAAATAAATCCAAGTTCTAAGGAAAAATATTAACAAAAAAAAATTAGATAAACAAACAATTTAAAGAAAAGTTTTCCCCCAAAAAAAGCTACCACCAATAGAGGAAGTGCTAAAAGAAAATCCAACTTGGGGACCAAAACCCTTGACAATCTAAGAATATAGCCAAAGAACGCAGAAACATAAAGTACAAAGCAATATAAAAAAAACAAAGAGGAGGAGAAATAGTACAGATACAAAAGAAAATAAAAAACCTCCCCAGAATAATCGTAATAACTACAGATAACTTTTTTTTAATTAAATATCTAAAATATATAAAACAAAAAATATATGTATTATTAATAAACTTAAAAATTTTTTTTAATGTCAAGAGTAGAGGATATAATTATTATAAAAAAATACCTAGAAAAATTAATAATATTAAAGCAAGTTGTAAAAAAACAAAATATAAAGCTCAAAAGTTCAAATTATTTTAAAGAAAAGAAAGATCTAGCCGAGAGTATAAATATAAAATTCTTTGAAAAATTAGAAATTAGCATATTACATTCTAAAACACAAGAACAAATAGAAACAAATTTTCTAAAAATTTTTTCAGAAATAATACATTATCTAAACACCAAAATTGAGAAAAATGAAAACACAAAAATGGATTTTGACATAATACCCGTATTGGATGGTGAATAAGACAAATTACAAATTTTTTTAAATCTAGTACCTTATCTATACAAAGCAACAAAAGCTGAAAATCAAGAACAATTACTAGACTTTATATGTAACACCCGTTTAACAGATAAACCAAAAAACAAGCTAATAAATATAGAAACTCCGAAAACATTAACACAGTTTACAAAGGCATTTAATGACACATACATCCTTACACGTTCACAAGCCATAATACAAACAGAACTCATATCTAGTGTACAGGCCCAAAGACCCTTACACAAATACACCGAAAAGATAGAAAGACTCATTGCAAAGTTAAACAGAGTACAGATAAACGACCAAGGAGAAACGGCAAGAGCAACAATAACCTCATTAAATGATCAGTACGCTGTAAGCATATTTAAAAGGGAACTAAATGAAAAACTAGCATCTTTTCTACATGCGGCTCAACCAAAAACACTAGATTCCGCAATTAAAATAACAACAGAAGTAGAAAAAAATAAAATAAAATTAAACAACAAGAACAAATAAAATTATGTACATAAACCAAAATAAATTTACAACCATAGAAATATCTACCCACATAATTTTAGAAGAATTAATAACTACAATAATAACAATTACAATAGAAACAATAACTATAACAATAACAACAACAACACAAATAGCAATTACAATTACAATTATAACAGAAACAACTCTAGTAACAACCAGAACAACAACAGTAATTATAATAATCGTAACAACTACAATAGAAATAATAATAATATAAATAACAGCAATTACAACAGGTATAATAACAGAAACATAAATAATCTAAATAGACAAATTAACCTTATAACTACAGACCAGGGAAACGAGGAGAATCTCGAAGCCTAACACCCTGCCGGGGAACAGAACAAATAACTAATGAACTAAAAATTTACTATAAACAAAAAGATCAATTACATAATTTTAGAAACGAACTTAAATCAAGAACCTATAACATTCCTACTAGACACTGGTACAGAAATATCAATAATAAAAAAGAATCTCATAAACAATCTAAATTGATAGATTCAGAAAATAAATGCAAAATAACAGGTGTAAATGAACACGTCGTATCATCGCTATGTAGTATTTAGACAACTCTGAAAATAGAAAAAATTAAATTAATTCAAAAATTTCAAGTAGTTAACTCAGATTCTCCTATACCAATTAATGGTATACTAGACACAGGTTTACTACACAAATATTATAGCTTAATAGATTTTAAAACTTTTACAATAACCTTAAAAGTAAACAATGAAGAAGTAACATTACCAATTGAAACTCACACACCAGATTGTCATAACATCGTAATACCGTCCAGAAGCGAGATTACCAGCAACCTTTATCAGCAACACATAAAATTTACATAAAAAATTATAGATTACCATAGATAAACAGATAAACAAACACAGATAAATGAAATTAATAACAAAGTGAAAGAATTAATCAAAGACAAACTAGTTGAACCATCTAATAGTTCATATAATTCACCACTATTAACTGTACCAAAAAAATCTTCAGAGGACAAAAAGAAATGGAGACTAGTCGTAGATTATAGACAACTAAACAAAAAATAGTAGACGACAAATTTCCGTTTACACGTTTAGACGATATTTTGAACAGTTTAGGAAGAGCGAAATACTTTTCGACATTGGACCTGTATAATTCTTTTCACTAAATTAAATTAGATCACGAATCAAAACCACTCACTGCTTTTTCGACCAACAAAGGACACTATCAATTCACACGATTACCTTTTGGTTTAAAGATATCTTCAAACAGTTTTCAGAGAATGCTAACTATAGAATTATCAGGATTAAATTCAGGAGCATTTATTTACGTTGATGACATAATATTTTCCTATGTAGTTTAAAAATCTAACAGATGTATTCGCAAGATTAAGTGTACGTTTTTACAGACCGAAGTAACTTATTTAGGTCATCTAATAACTCAAAATGGTATAAACTCGGATCCATCTAAATACGACATAATATGAAACTAACCAACACCTACAAATGCTGACGACACCAGAAGATTCGTAGCATTCTGCAACTACTATCGCAGATTCATACAAAATTTCGCTGATGTAGCAAAACCACTAAATAATTTTTCTAGGAAAAATACAACGTTCACATGGACATCAGAATGTGAAAAAGCATTTACAACGTTAGGTTAGGTTAGGTTAAGCTGGCTGCCAAAAAGGCATACTTAGACCGTATTTGGTCCATTGTGATATCACATAGAAATACCCATTGTCATTCCAATCTCTGCCCTTTTGAGAGAAAGCAGATCTCTTAAATCAGTTTTGGGCCACAAGATTGATATTGTGATATTGCACGAGGTCAAGTTTGACCATTTGTAATTTACCATATCTGTTATTTCTTTTCGAAGTGGCGTTTCGCTTGCAGATAGAGGTACCCTAGTCTTGCCCTATCCGGCAGGACTTGTGAGGTTGTACTAATTCTTTTCCCGGCTGAAAAGAATGAACTCAGCTTGATGAACCCAGCTTGTCATTTCCCGGAATACCTCGATGACCTGGTACCCAGCAAAGCTGAATGCTAAACTGCCTGGTCATCTCGTTAAAAAGTTTTAGGTTTATTACAGTATTCGAGGTTGTACATGTTGATTCCAGAGATTTTAACGCAGTCTGACTATCTGACAGAATACGTACTTGCTTTACAGTTAAAACGCTTCTATTCAGTAGAATCAAGGCTTCTTGAATTCATGCTTCTTGAAAGTATGATGTTTAATGCCGCAGAAGAGGTTGTTACTAAAGAGCCACCAATACATAGTGTGGCAGTTCTTTGAACCTTAGCGATTGCCTTGCGATTGACCTCTTTATTTATTTATTTATTACTTAATTCAAGTATTTACATATTACATTTAGATAATTATACTTAATCTAAAATTAATATTAAAGTTATACAAAGCTAAATTTATTTTGATTTTTATTTTGTGATAAAAAAAAAATTTATTTTTACTTATATCAGAGACTACATAGAGATGTACAAATTCATACAAAAATTTGTACTAATTTTTTTTCAAACGGGCCAGCTAAAACTGGCTAGTTTTAAAAATCTTAAAGCACAGAAATATTTAGTTTGTGTCATAGCTAAAAGAATTTAGCGAAAACTAGAATCTTCTGTAAAATCTGGTGTAAAATGATCATTCATATATTTTATGCATTTACAAAATTTTTTTATCCTTGTGATTATTAAACTTTTTAAAGCAAAGCGATGACAAAATAACTTTTAAAATAGAAAAATAAGGAAAAAATGGGAAAATATATTTGAGAAAATATATATTTAATATGTCGAGTAGAAACGTAAATTTTCAATATGATAAAGAAGACATTCTAAATATCACTTTACAAAAAATATGGAACATTTAGTTAAATATTTCATATAGAAAAAAATTAAATAAAAATAGATTATTTTATAATGTTGACTTTTCTAAAAACAACAAGAAAAAACATTTCAAGGTTATCATTCATATGCATTCAGTATTTCACTACTTCAAGCAGAATTTTTTGAATGTATGAAATGGTATATCGTATATTATATGGTATCAGATGGTATGAATGTTATCTATTTTATGAAAATCATCTGATTTAACTGCATTATTTATTTAACTAGATTTAACTGATTTAATATACAGTATCCAGCTAAAGTAATGGTAATTTAAAAAAATATATAAACTACAAAAAATATATATAGAAAAGCAATAAAATAATATTGGCGTTCGAATTTTTTCTAATAATATTTTTAACTTTATAACTTCAGGGAAAAACAAACAAACAAAGTAACAAAATTTTGTGTATTATGATTTTATTTTATTTTTTGATCTCATGACTCATATTGTTATATAACGTTATAGCTACATATATATGTGGGTATTTTTTGAAGACAATATAATATACCTATCAAATAAAAATAACTGAAATAAAAAATAATGCTTTCAAATTCTTCTAAACATTTTTTTAATTAAAAATTATTCCAATTAGAAAAGTGGCATGACATTTGCTGGATACTGTACATATTCATAAAAATTATCAAATCATATCAAATTGGAACATAATTACATTTACACAAAACAAAATATAAATATAAATATGTATTGATTTTTGAATCATATTGAAATACATATATAAAAAGTGCCGATAGTATTTATGTGTATTTCTATTTATATTTAATTTTGATTCACACACACTTTCACATTTTAATAAGCATGTAGGCAAGCTGGTTCAAGTAATATAAATGCATAATATGGCATAATGCATATATAATATAAAAATTATATTAGATACTGATCAGATCATGTATATCATAATATGTCATCTGATATCATATGATCATATTCATATATGTATTTACTTGTTATTTCTATCATCCATACCAATCATACGAAAGTTCATTTATGTACATATATGAAAAAAAAAAATAGCCGAGACCAAAACTTGCTTTAAGAAACTTTAAAAAAAAAAGTTGAAAAATGAGACTAAATTTCAAAATCGATATTGTAGCGACATCTAAACTTTTTTGTTGCCATTTGGACATCTCTATGTAGTCTCTGCTTATATTTAATATTTCACAAAATTTTTACAACAAAAATAGTGAAGAACAATTAAGGAATTATTTTGAATAGTGATTTTTTTATCACATCTTTACTCATGTTTATATTTATTATAGTTTTGTATTGATTCACATTTATCTACATTCTATTAATCGGCTCGTATTTGCCGTACTTTGTCCTATGATATCTAATCAAAAATATGTTTTCGGATCTGAAACGTGTTCGTGTGTTGATTGAATTAATTAATATGTTGTTAATGTAGTGTGAATCTATATAGTTATGAAATACCTGAGTAATAAAAGCAATACCCATGACTGTTCGTCTGCATTCTAAAGTATTCATGTCAAGTAATTTGAGACGATTGACATATGAAGGCAATGTAAGGGGATCAGCCCAATTTAGGTTTCTTAAGGCGAACCTTAGAAAATTTCTTTGTATTTCTTCAATTCTAACAATATGTTGATGATAGTGTGGAGACCAGGCCTGATTTGCATAATCCAGAATAGGACGAACTAAAGTCGTGTAAAGAGATTTTATAATATATGGGTCATTAAATTCTCTAGACCATCTTTTTACAAAACCTAGCATTGAGTTTTCTTTACTAATAATCTTGTTAATATGTGTATTAAAAGTAAGTTTACAATCAAAAGTTACACCAATATCATTAAATTCAGTGACTCTTTTTATTATATTGTTATTAAAAGTGTAATTATTTGTGATTAAGTTTAGGGAACGCGTAAATAATAAATAATAATAATAAATAACCGGCGAAAAAATCTTTAAAATAATTAAATATAACAATTGAGTCATTAGAATTCTGATCTTTGTAAGACATATAATTTGGGTATTGATGGGATTTATGTTATGAATTTACAAGCTTCCAAAAAGATTTAGGATCTGTACGAAGTTGCGAAGCAATTTTACTAATGTAAGCTTCATATTTAAGACTTAGTAAAGATTTGAATGCGGTAAATAAATTTAGAAAATTTGAATAAGAAATATTATCCTTCTTTTTTAAATATGCATTCCACGCTTTATTTTTTTTATTTCTAAGATTTTTTAGTTCACCATCATACCATGGTGGGCTTGAGTTGATACAAGTCAAATTCATGATAAATTACTTCGTAAAATTTATCAATTGTATTTTGGCTAGTAAAGAATTAAAGTCAATTGAAAGAAAAAAATTGTTAAGCATATAAAAATTAGCTTTGGAAAAATTAAATTTATATGAGATATTTAATGACGATTTATTTAAACAATTATAATGCAATTGAAAACTGAAAGGGGGTTGATGACAATCAATTTTTGAAAGAGGTGTTGCCGTCAATATTCTAGTTACATTTACCCAGTCAGAAGTAAAAAGAAGGTCTAATTGTTTGTTTAATAGATTTTTAGTTGAAGAGACTTGTGGAAGTCCGCATGCAAGCAAACTATCTATAACTGTTGATTCGACATTAGAGGTTAAATTAGTCGGAATGTAGAAACGTCATGAAGTTGCCAATTAATATTTGGCAAATTAAGATCCCCACATATTATGAGTTGGTCAAGGTCATTTAATTTATTATTCAAGAATCAACAACTGTTTATTAAATCAGGTATTTCTACCTATGAGGAGTTAAAGTTATTCTTAGCTGATATAAGAACACCTCCACCTTTAGGAATCAATGAATTATTTAAAATATCAATATCATTTTGTTATCTATCTTTCCTGTAAACTAAGTAGGAATTGTCAAATAATTCAGAGAATTAATAGAAGGAGATAACCAAGTCTCAGTAAGCATAAATATATCCGAGTTTAGTACTTTGAAATTACAAAAAACTTATGTTGTTTTAGTGCGTAATCCTCTTACATTTTGATAATATAATGAGAGATTACTTGTCCGATCTTTATGCTTTATTGTTGATACAGTGATTAAGTTATTTTTAACTTTTGGCAAGAAAAAACTTATTATAACTTTCTCTCGATCACTGTAAGTGATTATAGTTAGTCACTATTACAATAACTATGAAAGGCTTTTAAGTCTTCTTGCATCATTTTAATGGGCACGCCAATAGACTCATGATAGTTTACAATGAGGTCATAAAGAGCTTTGTAATTCATTGGAAGCCCTTCATTATGTAGAAGTACTAAAACATTAGTCTTTGTTTTTCCCTCGATAACACAATTATAGGAGTCGTCATGCAAGTGAGAGAGGTATAATCTCATAAGATTATATATTCTTTCATCTCTTAATCTTGAGAGGGTATACATTTTATCTTGTTCATTTAACGATTTTTTAGTCATTCTAACTATTGGTGGCACTAAAGGTTGAACAAAAGTATTATCATTTGTTTGGGGATCCAACGGTTCAATAGGGGTTTTCGTAGCACCCAGCTTAACATCCGAAATTTGTGTTGGTCCTTTAATAAAATTATCATACTTATGAATAGTAGTCGTTTTATTATTAATCATAGAATTAGCATTATTACCATTACTCAAGGAATTGTCTGAATATGTTCTGAATATGTTTAGAGGTGTTCAGTTTTATATCAAATAAAGATGATATTTTTATACCCGTACTACAGGATCGGGTATAATAAAATTACTCCTCCGTTTGTAACACTTCGAAATAAGCGAGTTAGATATACCTTCAAAGGTATGGAACGGATCAGAAAAAAATTCTAAGTCGATTGAGCCATGTCCGTCCGTCCGTTAGCACGCTAACTCAAAAACTAAGAAAGCTAGAACCTTGAAATTTACAAAACTTCGGGTAGCTCTCGAACACCTAACTTTTAGATCCCCACATTTTTTTTGAAATAGAGCTATGAAATTTTAACTGCTGATAGATGTCACAAAAATATTAATTTTATTTTTAATAACTTTTTTTGTAGCCCCATCCGTTACGGAGCAACAGCTCCTCAAAGGTTCAAAAAAGCTCTATATTTAAATTGTTATAGCATAAGTTGTATAAGGTATATTTTCATTTTGAAAACGGCAAACGATTATTATTAGCTTTTAAATTATAATTAGCTTTTATTTTATTAGCTTTAAAAATATATATACAATAAATATATAGTTGTGGCATACGGTGTCTTAATTTACCGTTATGCGAAACTAAAATTTTGCAAAATCCTTTAACCCTTCCATCTTCTAAACGGGTTTAGTTGAAATTTTGACAGAAATTAGATCTTTGAAAATAAATACGGGTCATTTCAGAAATTTTTTTTGTATCAACCCCCGTTTAGGAGTTGTAAGGAGTCAAAAACTGAAAATTTCCTATTTTTAAACACCTGTAACTTGAACACCTGTTAAAATTTTTTAGAAATAATACACAAAAACTAAAGCTTCAATATTATACTCTTATTTCTGTTAACAACTTTTTTTATTAATAATATAGGATTACTTTATAATTGACGAAAGTGTTACTTGATTTTTTCAAATTTTCTAACAAATTTCTTTAACGAATTTTTTGCATTATGTTTTATTCTATAATTTGAAATTGTTGAGGATACAATACGTAGTACAAAAAATGTAAATAATTAAACAACATAACGGTTGCTTGAAGAATTTTCATTTATATGATATTGTATTATATACTTATATAATAACATGTTTATTTACATATCGTATATGTCACTGATGAATGAATGATAAGAGTATAGATGTATATTATATAGCGCCGTATTTACATACATACATGTATGTATTTTATTGTACTTATAAGAAATTATTCTATGAATGGAAATATTTTTAAAAAAATATTGCAATGTATGGCGATATACTTATAACAATATACTTATAAATATACTATGTGCGCATTAATATAATATAATATTTAAAATTATATTTACTATTTTGTGCTAAGTAAATTTAATATACATTTACCGCTTAGTATTAAATGGTACTATAGAATATTTGAAAAAGTTTTGGATTGATAATCGTAATGTGGAAGGTTAAAATCTGCTTTTGAAGAATGTACATATAAACATATAGTTTGAATATATGTACAACCCATAGTTCTAGAAATTATAAAATTCATCCAAATTATTTTAAAATACTATAATATTAAAAAAATAATATTGTAAGCAGAGTGACAGGCTGTGAACATACTAACTGTTCTCACGGGTATCTAAGAGTTGACAGAGGCAACTGTATTCTTCCTCATTTGTTTTAATTCTAATGTGTTATTGCTGTTATTATGATTATTATTATTACAATATTTATTATTATTATTAATGTCAAAATCGTTAAAACACAACGAGTTATTTTTTAACGCATCAACTGCTTTGGCCGATGAACTTTTACATTCATTCATAATATCCTTCAAACAAATTATCAACTCGTCTTTAAGTATTTTAGTCGGCTGGTTCAAATCCAAGCAACTGTCGCAAATGAAATGATGCGAGATGAACAAGGAGCATGATTGCCAACCCGTAGGGGCATTAATGCAAACCACATGAAACTTTCTTTTACAGATCCCATTACAAACAATGAGTTCAGTTTTGGAATCTGTAATAGTACAGAGTACGGCACTGCAATTATGTTTATTTTTATTAATTTGATTATACATATTTCTTTTTTTTTTTTTTTTTTAATTTTTTTGAATTTATACAGTTAATATTTAAGCAAATGTAAAAAACAAACTTAAATGATCCAAATATAAATATGATATGTAGCAACAACAGTTAAAAAAAAAGAAAAAGAAATTTGCAAAATGATTCACAATGTTTATAACTTTTATTAATCCAAAAGTAAAAAAAAATTAAAAAATTGAATTTTGAAAGCACCTTTTAAATAATTTTATGAAAAGTTAGTATTGAAATTTAAAGTTAGTTAATCATGTAATTAAAAGAACAAGAATAAACCAGCAACAAAAAAAAATTTAATTATGGTTTTTGTTAAAGTTCTTTTATTTAGAAAAAAAAAAATTTTAAAAAGTATAATGCGTTACCGTTAATTAACGTGTTGATGGTTTGAAAACGAAAAAAAAAGATGATCGATTGCCTTCCACCATTTATCGATTGCCTTCCACCATGCTAGGACTCGCTACATAAGAATGGGTCTTACTAAGGATGTGTATAGCCAGTAAGTCATATATGGCTGAAGTCTCCATTTCCTATCAATGGCTTTTTTGCACGAGTAGAGTGATATTGAGGCATTCTTTACTCTTTTCGAGATGCTAGCCTTCCAGCTTAACTTCCTGTCTAGAGTTAGACCCAGAAATTTCGCCGTTTCGCTAAAGGCAAGAATGGAGCCATTTAACGAAGGCGGCTTTATTTTAGGAATTTTATATTTCCTTGTAAAGAGGAACAGTTCCCTTTTCTGTGGATTTATTGACAGACCATAGTCTGTAGCTCATGTTGTGATTTTGTTTACTGCAAGTTGCAAAACGTCGCGGGAACTTGCCATTTACAACGACAGCAACATCGTCCGCATAGGTGATTGTTATGCAGCTCGCCTCTTTCAGGATTCTAAGCAGTTTATTTACCACCATATTCCAAAGAAGGAGAGATAGCACCCTTCCTTGCGGAGTCCCTCTCTTCTCAAACTTTTTTGCAGAAGCATTGCCTAAGGTGGCACTGATGGCCCTGCTATTTAGCATATTGGCTATCAATACTCTTAGCTCTGGTTCTAGTCCTAGGCTTATGAGTGCGCCTCCTGATTGACGTTATTAAATGCTCCCTCAATGTCTATAAATGCTGCAATAGTATACTCTTTGCAACTTAAAGCACTCTCAATCGAGCTGGTTAAGGTGTGAAGTGCAGTATGCACTGACTTCCCTTTACAGTAAGCATGTTGAGAGGCTGACAACAGTTTTTATCTAAGTTGCAGCCGATATGGATGTCGATCAATCTTTCTAAGGCTTTTAGAAGGAAGAATGATAGGCTTAGAGGCCGAAAGTCCTTCGCATAGACGTGGCTACTTTTGCCGGCCTTGGTTATGAACACTACTCTGACCTGTTTCCATTTATTCGGGATAAGCCTAAAATTAGCGCAACCACAGAAAATGCTTTTTAGTCAAGCCAGGGTAGTAGATGAAATTTGCTGGATCTCAGCGGGTATAATACCATCCGGTCCACTTGACTTGAATGGTTTTAAACTATCTATAGCCCATTGTAGTTTGTCTCCTGTAACCACCACATCTGAGATAGTAGGGGGGAGATTAAGAAGGGCAGCCACCTCTGAGCTATTACTTGTGCACCCAGGAAAATGGGTTTTTAAAAGTAATTCCAAGAACCCCTCGCTTGTGGTAGTCCAGCTGCCATCCTCTTTTTTAAGAAGACTGGGGACCATGGCGTTTGTCGATAGGATTTACCTAAGCCTAGATGCCTCGAAGACGTTTTCTATACCCAGAATAGTCTCCTGGTGTCTCTTTTCGCCTTTTTAAGTGCTTTTTTGAAATGACTAAGAGCCGTTTTATAAAAGCCCCAGTCCTGTACCTCATTCGTTTTTTTTGGCATTATTAAAAGCCCTCCTACTATCTTTCCGTAGAGCTTTGAGTTCATCATTCCACCAAAGGGGTTTAGGTTTTCCCCTATGATTTAAGGGGACACGAATGCTCTAAGAACTTATTGCAGGCGTTAGTAAAACCGTTACTAGGCTATTTAGATCCTGAATATTTTTAAGAATTCCAGGTGTTAAAGAGGGAACCGTTGACTTTAAGTGCCCCTATATTTGTTCCAGTTAGTTCTCTTATTGGACTGACTTTATTGGAGGACTTTCGTCCAGACTTAACTCAAGGTATCTGTGATCTGAAAAGGAATTCTCATCAGAAACTTTCTATGAGTTTATTTTAGAATAAATGAAGTCCAAGACTAAGGGTATGTCTAGGACTTCTTGCCTATTACTAGTAACAAATGTAGGTTCCCTTCCAATGTTACAGATAAGAAGGTTAGTACTTAAAATGTAATCAAAAAGTGAGATAATAAGATAAGATAATAACCTCGCCCGTTCTCCTGAGGCGGATTTGAAGTGATGGAGATTAATTTGGAATAGCTTCATTATCTGAGCCATTCGTAATCTCCACCACCGTAGCGTTAGCTTCATCCTCAAAGTCCTTTGAGAAGCTTTTGGCATTATCAAAGGTGTCATAATCAGATCTAAGTAGATTGTCTTCATCGTCAGCCTTGATGACTTCATTTACTCTCTTTAGAGCCGAGGAGATGCTACATCAACGACATCGGATCGGTCTGATTCTCCCTCTTGGGCTTGACGTGGGCCTTCACCGATGCTCTTTGAGGCTTCCACCTCATCCTTCTTATACATCCTCAGTATTACCGCCGTGAAGCCGTAACTAATACTCTTTCGGCTTTCGCTAGGGGTTGTAGGGAGTCCTTATTGACAATGAGCAGCGCCTGTCGGGATACTCCTACTACTTCCCCTAGTTTGACAATCTTCCATTTGTGAGTTGGAAGTTGAGAATTTGACATTTTTATCATTTTAGTGATCGTGTCTGCTGCGGCAGGTTCCCTCAGCAGCCATACCCTAGCTCTTGGCCTGTTAGGGATTTCCTCCCTACTTACGGCTTTGAGCTTGGCCCCTGGTCACAGTCTTCCCACTTTACCTATCGCCTGCTTGTAATGATCTACCGATTTCTGATCAGCGCAAGCTGTCAATTTGACGTGGAAGTGATGCCAGCCAGCGTCTCTACAGGAGGGTGGTGCTCCCGGATTTTCTTTCTAGAAGAAGTTGTGTTTAAAGCAAAAACAACCTTCTTCAAGTTAGTGGGAGAAATACCCCATCCTTTAACCCCCTCATCAATAATTGCCAGAATTAAACTATCCCTGGCAATTTCATTGAACGGCTTGGTTACCTGGTTGCTCCTTAGCAACGTAGCCTTTTTGAAACTATCCTGCGACTCATCTTGTGACCTCCGTCGCTTGGACATAAGACCCTTTGATGAACCTGGGACTTGTCCTTCTTGGGGCTTGACCTGGCCTACTACTGTTTTGGCACAGGTTATGGAGTTCTTTTGCGCCTCAGATAACTGACCAATATTGAGAGAGCTTAACTTCTCAATTATTTTATAGGCCGAACGTTTATCGAAGAAGGCTTGTTTTGACAGACGCACTTTGCGTACCGCCTTTACTTGTTCGTGACTTTACTTAGCACTGCTAGTGCTCGGTTTGGTCGCTTTACTTGCCGACTTTTGTGCTGGCTAACTCTTTTTTCGAATCTTTTTTTTTTTAAATTTTGTTCCATAATTAAACCCACGAGTACAAAGAAAAGAAAGGTCCGCCGTATGCAGAGATTCGTATACATAGGGTAAGGCTACTTAATTCGGAGGGTCGTCAGGTACTCCGAATACTCCTTTCGCGACTGAACTATTTTGGTGACTGGGCCCTCAGCCAGGCTGATCCACGGCACGGGTCGTATAACCACTCGAATCCGGCCCAAGTTTACCCCTTACTGATGGTTCTGATAAAAACCGAGGTGTCAGTAATACGATACATAAAGACAGACCCAGTTTACCTCTCCCTTAGTACCTAACCAAATATCTGGTGATTATTTCCGGTCGACATCCACGAGGAGGGTTTGGATTGAGGATTTTTGCCGACCATTTACAATGTTGAAAGAGAAGCTAATTCATCCACCAATTCTAAAATTTCCAAATTTCGTTGAAGAATTCGTAATAACAACCGACGCATCAAATTTTGCTTTAGGTGCCGTTTTGTCTCAAGGAGAAATAGGTAAACGATCTGCCGAACGCTTACGCTAGCAGATTTTTTTTTCTTTTTGCGATAAGTGAACACACTACTAAATTAATACTTAAATTCCATTTTACTTAAAGTCCGTTTTAAAGTCATAAAATATTTAACAAACGTTTGCACTTTTTATCTCGCTTCTTTTAACCGCGAAAATCAAATTTCAAAACAAAATATTTTTATTTAATATTATCTAATAATAATTAAATTTATAACTAAAGGTAAATCCCAAACGGTTAAAATGCAATTCAAGAAAAAGATGTAACTTTAGGCACACTTTTTTTTAGTAGAATATAATGATAAAATAAAAATATAATAAAAAATGTGTTTAAATAAAATATAGTAATATGTTTAAATTTGTGTCATAAAAGTAATTGCAAAAATTCTAAGAAGTATATGAACCATGGTGTTTTATACAAAAGAATTCCATGTTCGATTTATATTTTTGAAATTTATTATTTTTTGTTCAAACAAAAATGCCGATTGGGTATTTTTGATTATTTTGTAAAAGAAATATTTAATTAGAATTGGGATCAATATTAATAATAAACGTGTAAAAGTATAGGTTTTGTAATATACTTAATGTAAATAATTTTGTATAAATAGCTCAAACATTTTTAATAATATGTACTATCTTCTTGACTTTCAAGAAGAAAGGTCTCAAAACGAAACCATCTCTTTTTCTTTTCCTGACAAAGACTGAACTTTTTGAAATAGCTTTGCTATCTGGAGGATATAATGATTCTAATGATTCTATTAACATTAGATTAAGACGGTTATTAACAGGTACAGGTCTTCGTACTATCTCAACGTAAACCAACACGCAGTCTATCGTCAATATTAAAATAGCAGCAATTTATTACACTGTGTATACACTTTAGTTTTTTATGACCCAATTTATTTCATTTTGGGCCTTTCTCTCTGCGAGCAATTAGGAAATTCATGGTATTTTGACCCACAATTAAAATAAAAAAAATTAGTTTTCCTTCCACTTACTTCATTTCTATCCTTCATATTACTTTTTATTTTGAGCAACGTATATACATAAACCTATGACACACATACATACGTACATAATCTATAGACACAATTTTATTATAAATTTTGTTTCTTTGTGTTTTTTTTCTTCTTTAAATTATTGCCTATGCATTTTATGACTAATCTCTAAAAGTTTTTACAAATTTTTTTTAGCTTATTTTAAAATACTTTTACATTTTGACTCTTTTTAATTTCTCTTGGTAAAGAATTATAAATTTTAGTAGCACTAGATTTTTAACTTTTTGCGGTTCTAGATCTGGGAATTATAATACTTTTTTTATTTCTTGTTAGATAGTTGCGAATGGTTTGCCTATTTTACAACATTAAATTTGATTTAAAATTATTGTTAAGTATGCTTACTGTATATATTATACATATATATATTTAGATTTCTCAAAGTAGATTAGTTGATTTGATGTGAAAATGTGTAAGATGTTAGTTGTTTTATATAGTTCTTTTGTACTTGTTCTCGGTTTTATTTTGAAAAGAATTTTCAGTGCCTTATTCATTAGAACACCAATTTGAGTTATATGGAAATTGAAGTTATATGGAGTTATATGTTTTGTATCGTGTGTGGAAATACTTCCTACTCTTTTTATGGTAATAAGTATCAGTATTACTTACTTTTTCTTATTCTCTTGATATGTTTGTCCCAGTTTAGATGTTCATCTATAGACATTTCTAAATATTTTGCACTATCGACTCTTTCAATTATTGTATCTTTAACCTTCACTGTAATCTTTCGTTTTTTTTGTATAATTAGTTTTTTTCTCGTTAATACAGAGTCCGTTTTGTCCAACCAATGAAATAAAGTAGTTAGATGTAAGATCCTTATCCATAATTTGTTGAACTTCTGTCAATGTTTTATCTTTAGCTTAGCTATTTGTACCATCTATATAAATGTTGTAATTTGATATAATTTTATTTTTTTTTGGAAAGTTTTTAATGTATAAGAAATACAACAATGGGCCTAAAAGAGATCCCTGTGGGCCCCCTGTTTTGATGCTACGTCAGGGCTTACAATTTCGTCTATTTTAACATATTGCTATATATTTGTTAAATAACTTTGTTGCTAATTAATCTTATTCCAAGTTTATCCAAAAAATAAAGAAAACTGGAGTGATTTACCTCATCAAAAGCTTTTGTTAAATCAATGAAAAGGCAGTTTATTTATAAGTCCTCATCCAAAGCATCATAGATTTGTTCAAAAATTGCTGTGGTTGCTGATTTCGAACCCCTTCTATCTAAAAACTGATATTGGTATTGGTATCAAAACCAATAGTTGTTGTTATGAAATATTCTAGAATTGATTACTTTTTCATAGCTATTAGATATTGCATTCAAAACTGATGTAGGTCTATTATTTCCACATTCTTCTTTAGAATTACTTTTTATAATAAGAACTATAACCGCCTTTTTTAATAAATTTGGAAATATTCCTTCGGTAAGAGTTTTATTCAGCATTTTGTTATTGGGCCCTTGCTTAAATTTACTATCTTGTAGATCTTTAACTGTAATTTCATTCAATCGTAGAGAAGCATTTCCGTTTAATTCCATGATTAACTTATATATTTCTACTTCAGTTGCCGAACTAAGATAAATGGATTTATTATTACTTATACTTTGGATATGGTTCTCAACTTACAGAAGAAACACCTATTTCATTAAAATACTTATTTAGTTTATTTGAAGTTTCATATACATTATCTGTTTTTTGATTATTTCCGACAACAAACGTACGATATGATTTAACACTTTCCACAATATTCTAGAATTATTTCCAGCTCTTTCAATATTTTTATCTATGTGGTTCTTTTAGTTTGTTTTATTAATTTAACAATTTTTTTTTTGTATTTATTATATTTTGACTTTTTTTCAGTATTGTTCGGGTGTTTTTTATAGTTATTTTTTTTTAATGCATTTCTCTGCCACATAAATGTGGACAGGAAATTACACAACCTTTCCTGTTAAGGCGTGGTTGTAAACGTCGTAAGGGGGGATAACTCTTACGACAGAGGCGGGATTCGAACCCACACTCCCTCGATGTTTACAGCGTATTTTGTACGCTCTTATTATAAAACAATTAGATGGCGTCTGTATATTGACAAATCTTTTGAAACTTCTTCCATTGATATATCTATAGTTTCGTGATAAGAGTCATATATATTTCGAAATTCATTGTAATCTGTTTGTAATCATGATTGATCGATAAGTACCATAATGTTTGTTTTCGTAATGCCCGCACAACAAGTATCATCTTGATCATGAAAGTACGATAAGAAAAATCTTACTTTGTTGAAGACACGATGATCTCTTAAGTCTTAATCCGGAGACAACGTACTTGTTTCTCCGTTTTCTTTTTACTTTCATTTGAATTTTTGGTATCATTGCTGCTTTGATTAATCATATCGTTATTACTATAATTGGTATCCTCTTTTTCACTATTTTGGTTTTTATTTTTACTTACATCATTGTTTTGATTTTTAAGTGTCTTACTCCATAATTTTTCTCCATAATTCCGGACAGTAAATATGTTATCGTATTTTTTGGTTTTTTTATTTTTAATTAGAAGATAAGCACTTTTATCGTTCCTTCTTTTATCGTTCAGCACTTTTATCGCATATTTCCTATCACTGCTACTATAATTAATGCTAACATCATTCGATTTAACCATATCAATAATTTTATGCTTTTTGCTCGCCTCAATAGTAATGTAATATAAAATACATAAGTAATGTATAGCATAATGAATTGCCCTTATTAAATTAAAGATAAAAATAAGAATTATACAGGTCGTCAACCTTCCGTTGAATTTGCATTCTTTACTAAATTAATATGAATATAAATTTATATAAATGAACTTAATATATTATAATTGTTATATATTAATGCATTGTATGCAATGTATTGAAATTGAATAATCATAACTAACCATATCTGATACTTTCTTTGATTAATGTCAATAACTAAGGAATGCTATATATAACCATAATTAATTTGACACCCCCTTCCACTTTTTCAACATATGCTATATGTACCAGGAAAATGTAATGAAAAACAAATTAATTTTTTTATTTTTAATGTTAATTTGTGAAGGTAATACAAAAAGAAAGTAATATTATAAAATATTTGGTATAAAGAAATAATGTTTTAAAGAGAACAAAAAATAAAAATTAATAAATAAAAAAAAAATACAAAAGAAAAATAATTGTTTATGTACAAAAATTAAATTCAAATCAAAAGGAAAATAAATTAACTACAAAATTCATTCAAGAAAGAAACAGTAATATTTGTTATAAGATATAATATCAAAAAATTTAAGGAGAAAACGTTAATTATTTTTTCCATTAGTGTAATATAACACATTGAATTTCCTTGTGTGTAATGGTACTTTGCACTTAATACACATTGTTGAGCATTTCATGTGGCACTCTTTGCAAGTAAGCTGTTTTATTTTTCCTTCGTTTCGAGGAATTTCGTCCAACAGGTGGTCTATTCTATCAAATCGAAACATTCGTTGAAAGAAATGAAGTATTTCCTCTCTTGATAGGCTGCTTTCCATATTTGGTTAACAAATTTGTTGCAATAATTCGCCTAAAAGCCAAATGGTTTAGTTTTCCACCAAGGTTTTTTTATGTAATTGCCACGCATTTTGCTCTGCTAAATCTAAGCAATAGGAAAATATTGGATAGTACCACTTTTTACCGCGTATGGCAACCCTGTATAAGCTAATATTTTGATCAGCCCTGTCCACTCCACCCATGAACTGATTATAGTTGTGAATAATGTCTGGCTGCTTCAACGTTAAATATTTTTTTTCCTTATCAAACCAGCGAGAAGTGGTATGTGTAGGTTCTACTCTGTGAATAGATGAAGCAATATTGACCACATTGTTGCCATTGCAACAATACACTAATATACCATTTGTGGATTCATAATCGTACCATCCTCCTTGTTCCTTTGAAACGACTTCTTTTTAAGGTAAAGGACAATTTACTAGGCGGTTTTCTCGAATTGTTCCAGTAGCCTTAAAACCCCGCACTTTTAGCTGTTCTAATAGATGTGAAAAAATTATCAAAATATAGTTATACTTCTTTAATGTTTATTATATTTAGTTGATCAATATAAGTCAGTACGACACTAGCACCGAGTCCTCCTTCTTTATATTTGTCATCAGCAAAGGTACCAGCACCTTGATATGGTTCAAACCAAACAATGTATCCTTTATGAGTAGCTCCAACCCAAAACTTGTATCCATATTGAATTATTTTAGCATGAATGTATTGTTTACAATTATGTTTGCCGTAGTATGGAACCATGTTGCTCATGTTGTCTGATTTTTGCTGTATGTTCAAGAAATTTTTTATTAAGCAATTTGATTAGAGGTCTAAGTTTAGCAAATTTGTTCTTTTTGTCTAATACATTATTATCTACGAAATGAATATTGGAAAATATGAAATCAAATCGATCTCTTGACATTGCTTTTGAAACCAATTAATTTCTGCCATCTTGGGATATCTCCCAATACATTCGTCGCCTGCTTACCGTGGTATACCCACTAAGTAATAATATACCCAAAACTACTTTAATTTCAGATGGTGTGATATTTCCTACCTTGTTTTTTCTGGTAGCATAAATGTTCGAAAATTTTACAATAATAGCAATAAATTCTTCATCAATAAATGTTTCAAAAAGCTCCATAGGTGACGGAATCTCTTTTTGATCAATATTATCTTCTACATTTTGATAAATTGGTAAATCAATTTTTTTCCATTTCTTTGAATATTGATTTTTGTGCTTTGAACTTTTCCTTAGCTCGACTAAGAGAATGTCAATATCACTATCGCTTTCAGGAAGATTAGTGCGAATAACAGCAGTTACAGTTAATTCACCTCCAGAACAGGAGGTAAATTAGCTAAATCAATATTCTCCTTGTTACCAGAATCTTCATCTGTCAGCTCGTTGTTTGCATTGGTTACAATCATACTAATATCAAAAAAAGCCGCCTGCTGAAAATCTGTAGACAAATCATTTTCCAATTCATCCAAAATTTCATTTAAAGTTAGCCCACTGAAAAAAAAAATATGAAATGCATTTTGTTAAAAAAGTTGCCTATATTTTCCTGGTAGACTACATGTAGTCTTCACAACTTCCAACAGTTATCTTTGGCGTTAAAACATTTTTTCTGATTTTTTAACAACCAATATAGTTTCTTGTGAATATTTCAATCATGTTTGCAAAAAGAAATAGAAAAAAATATTATAATTGTTAAGCTAAAGCTTACCTTATTTTATTCATCTTAGCTAAAAATAATATTTGCAAAATTCTGACACTTCAACACTTTAAAACTCTTAACTTGACTAAAATTAAAAATTAACTTGAACGAAAAATCTCAAGGCCTATATTTCTAAATATAATTGATTACATAAAAACATTAACATTTGAAAAAGGTAATGCAATATTGATAGCATAATCTACATGTAGTCTACTAGGATAATCTGGGTTTTAATGTATCAATTAGCGATAAGAATGTAAATGGTATTGATTACCATATAATATCGTTTTATATGATTTATAATTAAATATAATACTAGGGGCCCCTGTTAATGTTAGTCAAATTATGTTGAATATGTTTAATCCCAATTCATATAATAGACAGTTGCAGTTTAGAAAAATAAAATTTATGGAAAAAGTGCAATCCGTAAAAATTCAGAAAGCAAAACCAAAATTCGTCAAAACACTCACTGAAGTTATTTTTAAAATAACGCCAAAATAGAATTAAATTGTATAAAGAGCCTGTAGTTGGTGTACGTATATTTAGAATTTAGATTATTTGGTATTATGAGTGAGGACTATTATGTCTATTTATTTATCGAGTTCGAAATAAATGTTTTCAAGGTACGTGGTTAAAACAGTATAGGTATCCGTAAAACATTCGGAAAATGCACAAACAAAGGTTGGAGGAAAATACAGTTAAATTCTTTAATGAGCAACGTTGTCTGTAACAATATTGCCGTTGTTCGTTTTACCTTGCCCTAATGTGAAAAATTTAAAATCTAAAAAGACCCTATAGGTATTTGTCGTACAATCCTTGATTAAGATTGTACATGTAAAATGGTACAGAGGGCGAGAAAACCGTACAAATATTACCACAATTATACAAATGGTAAACCTGCATAAAATTGACATACAAAATATTTAAAAATAAAAATTATTCAAATTGAATTTTGGTTGTAAGAACTGCTGTATACTCAAATTTAAGTATATGAGAAGAAATTGAATTCAAAAAACAATACAATTAGAAAATCGCTTCAAATAATATACAAACATTCATACATAAATGCAACAATTTAATAGAAAAGTAAAAAACCAAAAAAACCAAACCAAACAAATTATATATTTGAATTTTAAAGGGACTCGCTAATATCATTCATCATTATTTAAAATTTCAATAAATATTGTGATAAATGACGATTTTTATCAATTTTTAAATGTTTTTCTTTACACATGCATAAGTTAAGTACATTACATACATATAGCCAAAGAATAGTTGAGCCGTTGAGGTCGAGTCGTGTCGAGTCAAGACTCGTGACGCGATAGGAAAACAAGGTAGAATGTAAAGCAACGGTTTTTAAAAGCGCACATTTCCAAAACTCAATAAAAACTGTTTAGAAGTGTAAGTTGCACAAAAATTTGAAAATTTCATGTAATAAGAAAAAATGTGAAAATAAGACATTTTTGAAATTTTGAGGGGCCGTAACTCCAGAATTCTATATAACTAAGGAAAGCCGTTAACACACATAAAAATATATTATTGAACCTTTAATTTTCATGTCTTTCCGAAGAAAAATGTTTACAGGTGCCTAAGTTACAGGTGTCTGAATATAGCAAATTTTCAATTTTTGAGGCGTAATAACTCTTAAAGAGGGGGTGCCACCAAAAAATTCTGAGGAAACTTATACTAATTCTAAAAGTTCTTTCTTGTCTCAAAATTTCAGGTTCCTATCTAAAGGCGTGCCGGAGTTATGAAAAAAGAAATTTCATGCAAAATATGGTTTTCAGATAACGGTAAATTTAAATAGTAAATTACAAAATATTACATAATTTTGATACTGTTTTATATAGATAATAAAATTTTCGATCTTCTGACGGTTTTATATTGCAAAACTATTACGCAGAGCCTGAGATATATACATCTGAAAAAGGGGCTTTTTCGAACCCTCCCTTCGAAAGGGGCAACTTTGGAACCCTCTACAACTAAAATAAACGTTTAACACACGTAAAAATATATTACTGTAGCTTTAATTTTTATATCTTGCAGAAGTAAAATATGTACAGGTTCCTAAGTTACAGATGTTTAAAAATAGCAAATTTTCAATTTTTAAGCCCTAATATCTCATAAACAGGGGGTAGTCCAAAAAATTTTCTGAGCAAACTTATACTAATTCTAAAAGTTCTTTCTTGCCTCAAAATTTCAAGCCTCTATCTAGAAGCGTGCCGGAGTTATGAAAGTAGAAAAATTATGCAAAATTTGGTTTTCACATAACGGTAAATTTAAATAATAATATAATGTAAAATAATATTTTGATATTATTTTACAAAGTTAAAAAAAATACCTGTCGAATGGCGTTTTCAGATTGAAAAAATCTTAACATAAGATATATGCATTTAAAAATAGGGCATTTCCAAAGTTTGAGGGGCTGTAGCTCCGTAATGGGTGGGGCTACATAAAAAAGTTGTTCCACAAAATTATTTTTTTTATGAGACCTACCCATGGTTAAAATTTTTTTTCTCTATCTTAAACGGTGTAGAAGTTTTGTAAACAGACGGACGGACGGACGGACAGAGTGAAACTAATAATTTTTCAAAATTTTTTTGGAAATGTGCTAAAAAGAATATACAATTTTAATGAGAGTAAGTGAGAATTTTTCTTATAATTTTGTTTTTTTTTTTGTTATTCTGTTTTGTTGTGTACGTTTTGTTAATACATTCTACCGACTATCGTAGGTACCATACTACTGTAATATAAATATGAAATGTGTTGTTTGTTTTTTATTATTAATATTATGTATAGGTTTTATAGTAGAAAAATCGTAAAAAATATGTAGTTACTGATGTTCAAAGCTTGAAACAGAATTCATAATACGTAGTGTGTGGCTGAAAACTACTAAATTATAATTATAGATATTAGTATTGGTAATATATAATATAATAAGCCAAAACATTAAAATAAAGTAACAGTTATGATAAATCAAACAACCGAGTTTAAATTAAGACCGGACATTGTTACATGGCGACCGTGACAGTTTCGATTGTGGAAATCTAATTTTAATTAAAAAAAAAATAAAATATAAAAATTTCTTTTAAAAAAGTATAAAAATTATTTATTTATTTATTCAACTTATACAATAACTAAAATTAATTACTTATTATACATAATAATTCTAGCACTAGCAACTGAGGCCTTCGGCTATTTTTATTTTTTTTTTTTAATAAAGTACATTATTAGGGAACAAAAAATTGAACAAAAATTATAATTGTTGAACCTAAGTTACATGTTATCTTTTTTTTATTTTTATAATTATTTTTTTTTTATTGTGTACTTTCTTTTTTGATAAAACTATTTTTTTTTTTTTATGTGGAACAGTACCCTACCCTTTTTTTTTTTTATATTTTGCTTTTTATATTTTATTGTAAATGTTTAATCTTTTTAGAAAGTTTGCGAACGTTGTGACATTTTGCGCTGTGGTTTCCGACAAAAGTAAGTGTAGCGGTTTTATATTTTGCTGAATTCTTATGGCATCAATTTCTGTACATTCGATAATTATGTGCTCAGTTGTAATGACTTGATTATTACAAAATGTGCAAGTTGGAGCTGGTTCTTTGTTGAATAGGTGTTGGTGGGTGAGTATAGTGTGCCCAGTTCTAAATTAAAAGGAAAAAGTATAAAAAGTATAAAAATTAAAAGGAAAAAGTATAAGTAAAATAAAAAAATAAAAAAAATATATAAATTTAAAGTAAGAGTGAAAGAAAAATAAAATCAAGATAAAAATTTAAAGCACAAAGAAAAAAACTTTTTTTTTATTAGTACCTATTTTTGTTATAAGTGACTTTATTAAAATGACTAAATTAAAAACAATTAGATACTATAAGAAAATTCCAGTGATAACTGACGAAGGTTTCTTCAAACTGTCAGAAAAAAGGGACATAGTGACATATGTAAGAGAAACGCAGTGTGAGGTGCTGTGCTACACTTGGTTAGAAGTAAATGAAAAAGAATATAAAGAAAAGAACACAGTGAAGACTTACAATTGAGTCAAATCCTGAAAGCAGTGAAAATCAATTAAAACAAAAAAAAATAATCATAATAATAATACATATTTTATTAGACTATTTAATAAACTATGAAACAAATTTTTTTGTTATTTACCAAAATTAATAAATAATTATAAATATGTAAATTAATATCACCTGTATCACAAAAACAAAAACTACTGTTAACTAAGTTGAAAAATAAAAACTTAATAATTTCTTATTATAAAATCTAAAAAAAGTGATTAAAATGGGAGGAAGCAAATTGAAAGTAGACAACACAGGAGAGATAAACAACACCATCGTCATAGAAACATTACAAGAAAAACATGATAATATCTATTGGTTTCTGTTGGTGATTGCGTTAGTGAGAATTTTAGAAGCAGTTAACATGATATACCACAACATCAGGAAAAATATCAAACGAAAATATCAAGTACGAGTGCCGCAAGTCGAGTAAAAGAAAAAAAATAAGTCATATTTAAATTTCATTTATTGCAAAAATTAAATAAAATATATAGCTTAGTATAAATTAAAACTATTATTTGAAAATTACTACTTTAAAATTAAAATTAAAATTAACTTTCGAATGAAATTCATAAATAAATAATCAATTTTTTTTATGTATTAAGTACTAAGAATTTTAACTAAGTAAATGATTTTTTTTACTATTAACAATTATATTTAATAAATTATTATCTACCCTAAATAAATATATTTAATACAAAGTAAAATCAATAAAATTTTAACTATAGAAAAAACAAAGCAAAATTTGCATAAAAATTAGAATAAAAGACTTTTCTAATATAAAAGAATCATAGGTTTTATTAAATGTTATACTATGATAATAAACAAAACTAAATTTGAACCAAATTTTGTATAGCTTTTTCTCTTCTCTCTAAATAATGAATAAATATCATGTTGAAATTTTAAAAGAAAATTATATGAAGGATTTGTTATTTTTTGAAAATTAATCTAATTATTATTCTGAAATCAAAGGCCCATGTATGAGAATTTAATTGTAGCAAGACATGAATTTTTAAAAGCGACAAAGACAGTACTCAAAATTCAAAGGTCAAAAAATCCGATTACCTTGAACAAGAACAAAATAAGAATTACAAAAAATTATAATAAATTAATTAGTGTTATACAATTATTGTGGAAAAATGTTGATAATAAGAAAAAGATTTCAAATTCGGAAATCTTTCGAATCCGAATTTCTTTACGCGGATAGGGCTAGTAGGCGAAATGTCTAAAGTTAACAAATTTTTAATTATGTACATATATTACAATTTTTTACTTATCTGCACACTAAAAAATAAAAAAAAACGAAAAGTTCTAAAGTGATGAAGGGTACAATCTCTAAAAACGGATAGAGTTGCTCTGGAAGACTTCGCTTCATAGACCCACGGAAGGTTTAGCAGAAAGTTCCGAAGATCTCTTATCATGGAAGAGATTAGTAGCAATAAAGCAATTGAACCATTTGTCGAAAAAACAGTTGACATGTTCAGAGCTTCAGCTAGGTTTGACCTTGTTAAATCAGTCTTAGCAGCTTCTAAATTTGACGATCCGAAAGAAGTCGTAGCTAAATTTATGTAGAGATAAATACAGAAAGCAAAGAAAAACAAGTTTTGTCTTTTAGCTCTAAAACCCAAAATCGTAATTTTAAGAATAATAATTTTAGAGGTAATTTTAATAACAGAACAAATAATTTTAATAATAACGAACCTAATAACTACAACAACTTTAGTAAAAAAAAATTTCGAAATAATCAAGCTAATTTTAATAGGAATAATAACTATAGGAATAATTTAAATAATAATAAACAATAATAATAACCAACAATACAGAAATAACAATAATAAGAATTAATGTAAGGTATATGGAAAACTTTGCAGCCCCGCAATGGCATGGGCAGAGGGGGGTAGAAGAACAACCCACAGAGGAGGAACAGTAAATAAACCAATCAAAAATATTTATACCCTAAGTCTAAATTTTTCAGGCTACGTTTCAATCGTAACTAAATTAAATATGTTCAAATTAAATTTTCTAATAGATACTCAAGCGGGCATGTCTCTGATAAAAATTTCATCAATTAATAATAATTTTAATTTAAATAAAAATAATATAATAAAAATTAAAGGCATTATTAATAATTATATTGCGTCTTTGGGTACGGTATATACAAAAATTTATATACAAAATTATGAACTAACATGTGAATTGCATGTTGTACCAGACAATTTCGATATACCAGCTGATGGTATTATTTGAATTTGTTTAAATTATTTGATTATAAACTAACATGTGAATTGCATGTTGTACCAGACAATTTCAATATACCAGCTTGGTAAAGATTTCATAAAGTTCTATAAATGTAATATTGATTACAACGATATGAGAGTTTCAATAAAAACAAATCACAACATTAAAGGAATTCCAATTTATAGTGGACGTATAGCATTATAGCATAGCAACTATAGCATTACCAGCCCGTTCAGAGCTTTTAAGACAATTTTATGTACCCGCTGATAATGATTGTCTAATTTTAGATCAGGAAATTTCAGAAGGCTTGTTTATACCAAGAACAATAGTGGCTTCTAAAAACCCTTTTGTTCGAGTTATGAATACGAATTCAGAGAATAAATTAATTTGATAAAATATAAAATTAAATACTTTACCATTCTCTGACTTTGAAATAATAGAGCTTAAACAAAACTATAATAAAAATTTTAATCGTACTAAAGAACTAAATGAAATAATTACTAAAAATCCAAATAAATTATACCCACCCAAATTACTTAAATTATGTGATGAGTATTCAACCATATTTCAGTTAGATTCAAACCCTATGTCCGTTAATAATTTCTACAAACAAAAACTAAAGATTATGAATGATAATCCAGTATGTATTAAAAATTATACACAAGCTCATACCCAAACGGAAGAAATAGATAGACAAGTCAAGAAATTACTTAAAAGTAAACTGATTGAACCAAATCAATCTAATTACAATAGCCCAATAATACTGGTACCAAAGAAAGGTATAGTTAATAAATGGAGGATGTGTATTGACTATAGGATGGTAAATAAGAAACTTATAGCTGACAAATTTCCACTCCCAAGAATAGAAGATATTCTTGATAGTCGAGGTATCAAAATATTTTTCTCAGTATTGGATCTATATTTAGGTTTTCATCAAGTACCATTAGATGAAGAATCAAGAAATATAATTTCTTTTAGCACGCAATCAGGTAGCTATAGATGGAAAGTTCTTCCATTTGGATTTAACGTCTCTCCAAAGTAATTTTCTAGGATGATGTCACTTGCTTTCGCATGTGCAACACCTTTACAATGTTTTCTCAATATGGACGACATTATTGTAACAGAGCACCATGTGCACCCTGGAAAATCATCATTTAAAGAATTTGAAATCAGTTTTCACAATATGTCAGAAATACAATCTAAAACTAAATCCTGAAAAGTGTACATTTTTCAAATCGGAAGTTACATATTTAGGTCATAAATGTACTGATCAAGGTATATATCCAGACGATTCTAAATATGAAGTAATCTCCAAATATCCAGTACCAAAAGATAAATATGAAACTAAACTCTTCGTGGCTTTTGCAAATTATTACCGTAAATTCATACATAATTTTGCAGGTATAGCAAAACCTTTAAATGCATTAACGAGAAAAACAGCTATTTTTAATTGGAATAAAGATTGTCAGAAATATTTTCAAAAATTAAAAGATTTATTACTAAAACCTACTATTCTACATTATCCAGATTTTGCAAAAGAATTTACATTGATAGTAGATGCATCAAAAGATGCTGTAGGAGCTGCTCTAACTCAAAATTATAATGGAATAGATTTACCAATTTCATTTGCTTCAAGATCATTTACAAAAGATGAATCAAATAAATCCACAATTGAAAAAGAGTTAGCAGCCATCCATTTCGCTATAACACATTACAGACCTTATATTTATGGTACACATTTCGTAGTTAAAAGCGATCATAAACCATTAACTTACTTGTTCTCACTAAAAAAGCTATCATCAAAGTTGACACGTATGAGACTTAACCTAGAAGAATATAACTTTACAATAGAATACATCAAAGGTAAACTAAACGTAGTAGCTGACACTTTGTCACGTATAAATATAAAAGATTTGCAAGTTACCGATGAAAATAATAATAATACTGTTCAAATTAGGAAGATACAAACAAGATCGGTAAACAATAATAATAAAATAGATAAAAACGAGAATAAAAAATCTGATAGTAAAATACAATCTTCTGAGGAATATTGTAATGAAAAGAAAAATGTAAAACTTTATGAATCTTTGAAAAATTGGAACGTTCCCAAAATAAGGATTATAAAAAAGAAGATTTAAAAAAAGAAAATGTATAATCAATTTAAAAATGAGTAAATTCGTATTTAAAAAAAAAGTAACTGTAGAGTTAATTTTTTCTAAGTTTCATTCTGCCATTTTATGTTTTTGGTGGCAATTCAGGCATGCTTCATAATTTACAAACTCCGCCGCTTTGTGATTGTAACCTTTACATTTGAAGCAGCGAAGAACAATCCAATGCAATTTTTCTATTTTCAATTGCCTTTGGGAACGATTCTTAATCTATTTCTACAATTGCATTAAATTTTTTTTTTAACATCATAGATTTAAATCATCATATATCATTTTTATGTCACTGTATTTCAGGTGTGGATTTATATTTCTTAATTTAGTTATTACTTCATCCTCCGTAACTTTCGTGTTCATATCAATTCTATTTTCGGTTTCATCACAGCTGGTATTTTTATTTCAAACTTTTCCTTCAAATTAATTCCAAAGCTTGTTTTTTTGTTTCAAACGTCAAATTGATTGGTTGCAAATTTTTACGCTTTTAATTAATTTATTAAAAATAATAATTACTTTTTTGGTTTTTTTTTTTTTTTTTAATTTAACATAAAGAAAACAGTCGGAAGTGATTAATTTAACATAGAAATAATAATTTATTACTATCAACTCGAAAATTTCTTTAAAATAAAAAAAAATAAAAAAATAGAAAAAAAAGTAAAAATTGCAAAAAAGGAAAAAAGAAACCAAAAAAATTGCGAGTTATTACTATACAAACTGAAAAACACAAAAATGGTTAAATGTGTTATTTGCGAGAAAAGCATTTATGTGAATAACAGATCAGTCTGTTGTAGTGGATCCTATGGAGGAGTCTTTCGCGTTGATAAGGAGGAGTCTAAGGCGCGTTGATATTTCGAAAGTCTTATTCGAAAATATTAGGAGTGCAAAACTATTATGGCGGTGCATGAATTGCCCCTTAGCTAACGAATCTTTTGTAGTGGTTGATGGGGAGGCGGGCTCTATCAGTGAGTCCATCGTTGAGGAAACTGAAAACATTTCTGAAGCTAGTAAGCTAAAAATTGATGAACTTCAATCGTTTGATCTTACCAACTGCGATATAAATACGACGGCCCTATTTCTGAAAACTTTAGGATCAGTGGTGGTTAATATTCGGAAGTTCCAAAATTACATTAACGGAATAATAAAACAAAATCTCTCTATAGTTCAGGAAAACAAAGTATTAAAAAAGAGATTAACAGCTGCCGAGGAAAAAATAAACAACCTGGAACTTAAAATGAATGGGCTTGAATGTTTGTTTTTTCCTTGCCACTCCAATGAGGAGTATAGGGCATCCACTAAGTCATTTATTATTCATATTTGACTAAGCTTCAGTTTCGTGAATCATTAATTTCACTAAGCCGTTGATTACTCAGCTGTAGCTATTGTACAAGACTAAGACGTTTTAATTATTTCTACGCCATCTATTATCTTATACAAGAATTATGGTTCATTATTATTTTATTACATAGCTACTACAATATAATATTTTATTATAATTTATATGACATATTTATTATAATTTATATGACTTATTTTTAATTTAATTATATTCTACTAATTATATATTATAAGAAAAATCTATATTATTTTTTATTAATCTATATGATCCAGCCGGGCTTTGAACCGGAGATCTTTCGTATCAAATACCGGTGTCTTAACAACTACACCATTGAGTTGAATATATTACTGATCAAATACGTAAGAGCAAAAACGCCAATAACATAATTTTAGCAGGGCTACCTCCTGACATGGCAAATCCAATCGACTCCGTTCTAACCATTTTAAAGAAAATTGGCGCAAATGTTCAAAAGGGGAATATATTATAATCTATATATATTGGAATCGCATGGAACAAAGAAATATTGTTTCGACATCATCTATCTCAACTTCAAACTAAATTATATAGAAAAGCTAAACAAATTAAAATCGCATATGACATTCAGTTCTTTTGGATAAAAAATTGACAAATTTTTCTTCGCCAAAATCAAAATAGTATAAGGTTTATAAAATTTGATCATACACTGATATTTCATATATTAAAAACACTTTTCCATTATGAAATTAAGGCAAATATTTTTATGTTATATTAACGCAAAAAGATACATTTTATATTTTTTACATTCTTATTCAAAACTCTCATTAAATTTCCACAATACGTTAAATATTTACAATTTTTACTTTTTTGTTACAAATTTGTCATTGAAGACTTGCATATACTTATATTTATAAATTAATACGATACGATTTCAAAAATTTTTTTTTTATTAAAAAAACAATTGATGAAATTTCTTTAATATTACATGTATTTATTTTTTCAATTTTACACTCTTGCTTATAACATTTTATAACATTTTTTTATTTTCACAATTTATTTTTAATTATATTATATTTCAAAATTATTATAGAGAACTAATTTTCTCAACTCAAATAACATTTCACAACTTAAAGTTATATTTTACCTTGCAATTAAATTTATAATTATAATGCTAATTTTTATAAATCTAAATTATTACTAATCTATTTATTTTTTACAAATCAACTAATTTTTACAAAACTACCGAAAACTTTACAAAATTATTTCACTTTTTATTTACAATGTTTACAATGCAAACAACAAGTTACAATTACAAGAATTTACTTCTTAGTTCTTCTTTAATAAATCACAATCATGACAGATGACATGTCAAATATTTATGTCAGTGTAAAGATTGATTATTTTGCAGAAGTGGACAGTATTGGAATTAATACAAATTTGAATAGTAACTTAAACATAATATATTTAAATATTCAAGGTCTGCGCAATAACTTGAACAACTTGGAAGTATTGATTCATTCTTATGATTGCAGGATAAATATTATTGTCTTAACTGAGATATGGTTACATCAATGGGGAAATAACCTTTTTAATTTATCAGGTTATGATTCTTATTTTTCAAATCGAGAAAAGTCGTACGGCGGAGTTGCTAAATGAAAAAATGAGTAGTAGTTTAAGTTTTCAAGAAGAATTCTATAAATCTAACATACTGGCCGTACAATTATTAGAGCTACAAGTAAATATTGTTGCCGTTTATAGGTCTCATGAAACACGTTTTGGCTATTTTGTTAGCAAACTAGAGGAAGTCATCTCGAAGTATAGTAATTGTATAATTTTAGACAATTTCAAATTAAATCTATTAAACTCTAATAATCGGGATGTTATTCATTACAGAAACACATTAATTGCAAACGGTTTTGTTATCTATAATAAAATATTCCCAAAATTTGCCACAAGGATCGTAACAACAATCGATCATTTTGCTACCGATTTATTAAAATTTCATTACTTGTTCCGAATATTGGACACACCTCTCTCTGACCACAAATTTTCATAAGTGTGAACATAAAACCAATACTAAACAACAAACCTTATTTCAAAACGGTTCTTAATTATGAAAATATAGTAAATGATGTTTAGTCAAAAATTGATTCCTTCACAAATTTTGACAATCTTGTTCAAGAACTGACTTTAGTTATAGAGCGAAACAGAAAACAAATTCCACTAAAAACCAAGGCGAAAAAAAAGGAATGGATAACAGATGTAATTATAAAGAAAATGAAAACATGTAATTCTCTATTCAAATTCACTAAGAAGTATAAAGATGATCCTCACGTTCAATAGTTATATATCAACTTTAAGAAAGAGTTAAATCAAGAAATTCGTCAGGCTAAAAAAAAATTTTATTCCCAGTAATCAAAAATTATCAATTCCGGGCAACGGGAAAAACTGTGGTCCTTATATAAAAAAATAATTTGTAACAAAGTGTAACCTCCAATTTAAATATCAAATCTCTTGAAACGAATAGCAATCACACTCTTAGCAATGAAGTTCGTATTGCTGAATATATGAATTCGTTCTTTGTAAATGTTACAAACGAACTTAATATTTCATCGAACCCCATAAATTTAAATTATTTTAATAATTTCACTAGAAATATCTACACAAGTTTCTCATTAGAACCCACGAATTTTGGAAAAGTCAATACCACAATTGAAATATTGAAACACGGAGCTGCTACAGGGTACGATAGAATTTCAACAAAGTTTATCAAACAATTTTCATTTCGTTTATATCCTCTACTTGTCAAATTTATAAATATCTCTTTTCAAACTTACACTTTCCCATAATCTCTCAAAATGGTAATTGTTACCCCTATTTGTAAAAGTGGAAGTAAATTAAATTGTTCAAATTATCGTCCAATATCTGTACTCAGATGTTTTTCGAAAGTTTTTGAAATAATAGTTAAGAATCGGCTGAACACTTTTATTGCAAACAACCACATACTACACGACGAGCAGTACGGTTTTGAAAAAAGCTCAAACACTACAGTTGCTTGCCTCAGCCTTACAAACTTTATTTTAAAATGCATGGATAATGGTAGTCACGTGGCTTGCGTATTTCTAGATCTACAAAAGGTGCTTGACTGTGTAGACCATGAAATACTTCTAACAAAATTTTCTAAAATTAATTTTGATGAAAACCAAATATCATTCTTTAAGTCGTTTTTGTTCAATCGTCAGCAAAGGGTCCGTATCAATAACAGACTAAGTTCGGCAAAAGTTAATAATAAGGGCGTTCCCCAAGTCTCAATCATAGGCCCAGATTTATTTAAGATTTATATAGGTGATATGTCACTTCTAAAATTAAAAGGCTTCATTCAACTATATGCAGATGATGCAGTCTTGAAATACAGTGAGAAAACAGAAAAAGATCTTAAAAGTGCTATACAGGAAGACTTAAAAATAATAGAAGGGTGGCTAACAAACCATCGTCTTCTTCTCAATATAAAAAAAAAACCAAAGTACTAATATTTGATAATAAGAATTATACGGATACAAATTTAACTGTTAACTCAAAACCTTTAGAATGTGTTAAAGTTTTCAACTACTTTGGATTGTTGATCGATAGCAAAGTAAAATGGAATGATCATATAGATCATATAATAAAAAAAACTACTCCATATATTTTCATCTTAACAGGTTTTCGTAAATTTCTCTTTTCTAAAGCTTTATACACAATTTACTCATCCTACATTTTATAATATATTACATATCTTAATCCAATTTGGAGCATCTCAATTAACACTTAATAGACTTGATGTAACACATGAAAAAGTTATTAAAACAATTAATTTTTATCACCCAAGTTTTCCTACAAACCAGTTATACTCTGATCAATACTTAAGTTTGAGTATTATATGCGGACGTGGATTGCATATTACGGCTTTCAAAATTCCAAACAATTTTATTAAACACAACTTAATTCTAAATAGAATAATAGATATTCATACCCAAAACACAAGAAATAAAGCCAATTACTATTTATCGCTGTTCAAAACAAACAATTAAAAAAAATAATTGCCTTTACAACTGTCTAAAGATATATAATGAACTACAAGTAATCTTAAAATTATCAATAATATTTGTCTCTTCAAAAATGAGACCAAAAAGTTTTTATTAAATAATATATAAATTGTAAAACAAGATGAATTTAAAAACTCTGGGAAGAATTCGTAAGAAAAATGGGTGTGAAAAGTTGTAAAAATGGATACATGAAAATTGAATAATTGCAATTCTTCATTTAAATTTTAAAGATTTTATTTTTCTTTTCGAAATTATAACTCTTGTTAAATATATGATTTCATAATACAGATTGCTTTTAACTTTAATATTTAATGGTTAAATTAGTTAATTTAATTTTTTTTTTTGTAACTCTTAATTTTATTTTTATTGCAACTTTAACTTTTTGTTAAATTTAATGTCTTCTTTTTTTTTTTTGTGGCAAAACAAATTCAAACAGCACGGCTAAGATCGTTAATGTAAAAAGAAACATTTAATAAAGCAAAAAAAAAAAAAAACTTGCTTAATTTTTCACCAAAGCAAAAATAATACCATTTTTCCTATTTTCTATATTTTTAATATATACATTTTTTGGAACAATCTTTTTATTTAGCTCTAGTCTTGTTTTTTCACATCTTTGGAAGTTTTTAGGTTCAATGACCAACTGCACTTCTTTTTTCATTGCTGATAATAACATTTTGTTTACGCTTGCACTTTTTTTTATAATACCAGAAACAAAATATTTTGACCCTTTTTTTCTAAAGGGTCTTTCAAATTGAGTTTTCAAAAGTAGGCGCCCATGTAACACACCTCAAACATTGAACGCACCCATATTATATGTCATCTTGACAGTTGAAGATTTGCTATTTATAAAAATGGAGTCGCATACATTACAACAACGTGTTGAAATTATTGAATTATTTTATGAAAATGGTCGTTCTGTAAGAAATGTATTTCGCAAATTACGCGATGTTTATGGTCGACATAATCGTCCAACTGAGGAACAAATTGGTAATATTGTGCCAAAATTTCAATAAACTGGTGCAGTACAAGATCGAGAAATACATCAGTATGCTCGTGCTGGTCGTTCATAAGAAAATATTGGTGCTGTGAGTGATATTGTTACAGCTGACCCCACCATGTCAATTTCCCGACGTTGACAACAATTGGGACTTTCTCAGTCAACTGTATGGCGTTGATGATCGTTATGCACAAAGATATAACGTTGAAGGCCTACAAAGTTCAATTAACACAAGAATTGCTGCCACAAGATTGCTGTCATTCCATGCGTCGGGTCTTTGCCAATTCGATACAGGAAGAAAACGACAATTTTTCCAAAACAATCATCTTTTCGAACGAAGCACTTTTTGAGATCGGCGGCTACGTTAATAAACAAAATCGCCGTATTTCCCGCCGTGCCACAACTATTGAGTCGGCGCTGGTTGGACTGCTCTCACATCTTCTTTAACAATGCTTATTCTATATTGAAAAATTATCGTTGAACTTCTACACTAGAGCCTTAGTTGAGTTTGTTGGATATTTAATTTATTTATTTATTATTCTTTCTTTTCGGAATATTACTATTAATGTATAAATTAATGCGAATATTTAACAGTTAAACAATTCAAATAGTAAATTAAATACCATGTCAAAATAAGTTGAACTAAAACAAAGTAAAGGATATAATAACAATATATTATAAAAAAGCAATGAAAAGTAAAAAAAGTTTAAAGATACTTTGTATCTAAAGTAAAAGAGTGAGAGACTAAGTATCTCATTAACACAAAATTTATTCAAATACATATACTTTTAGTTTTGGCATGTTAAAAAAATTAACATGAAAAAGTTTTAAAATAAAATACGAAAAACAAGAATAAGAATTAAATAAAAATGAATTTACAACATTATATACTAAATAAGATTAATAACAAAATTTAGTCAGCCAAAAAATTAAAGAAGTAAGAAGAGAAAAAAGAAATATTAGCTAAAAATTTAAGAAATTTTTCAATTGAAATTGTACATTTAAAAATTCTTTGATTGCATTGATTAAAATGTACAGTTAAAATGATCAATTTCGTACAGCTCGCTATTATTTAAATTAGGGAGATGTTGTGGCTTTCTAGCAAAGTACCCCAATGTTCGGCGTCTAAATTGCCTGCGATCTATTTGCATACACTGCCTATCCAAGTTATGGAACGTTTCTGCCTTGGTGGTTCAGTAAGTTCTTTGATAAGATTTCAAATAGAATTTTGAGTCGATTAAGGCATGCCCGTCCGTCCGTTCGCACAATTACTCCAAAAATAAAGGAGCTAGAAGGTTAAACATTTTTTTTCGTCACTTTTGCAAAATTGTTAGTTTCGTTATTTAGATCCAGAATTTTCGGCCAGGGAGTTCGAATAGCCTGTCTGAAAAAATACCTCTGTCAAATTTGCTTGTGCAACAGGTTCGGCTAGCTCCCATAGCACTTCTCTTTTTAAATGAAATTAACTCAGTTCATATTGATCTGAAATTTTGTGGAAAGGTGTCTAGTTACATACCAAACACATTTGTAAAATTTGGTTGGCCTAAAGCAGCCAGCCGAAAGAGCTTCCATCTAGCTCCTTTTTTCATATAAGCATAATTTATGGCGATATAAACAAATTTTTTTTTTTTTTCCTAAGAAAGGTGGGAATCTTCCAAAGATACTAAGAATTTCCTCCTTGGTAGTGTCAGATTCTTACTGACTAAACCCACCGAAAGGGGGACGCCAATATAATGGGATGAAAACCTTACCTGCCAACGCAGTATATTGGCTAGGGAGTAGGAATAGGAAAGGATAGGAAATGGATACGGAAATATTGAATTGGGAGTGGGACTGTAAGGAAACAATGAATCCATCTATTATTATTACCATTTTGCTAATAGTGACTTTAGCGTTTGCAACAGTTACAACATGTAGTAGTAATATATAACACCTTACTAGATGAGGAAATTATTGAAGGCAACCTCCACAGTCACCGTAGCGGCTATTATTATAGGTATTAGTATTTTTATTAATATTATTACTATTTCACTACAGAATCAGGGCCATCACTTGCAGCTGTATATAACACCTTACTTATATGATATAACCAAAGATAGCTCCACTGTAGCAACTATTATTATTATTATTACTATTGAATTGGTTTTGATTCTTGTTATTGTTAGGTTATCTTCAGGCCTGTGAACTTGTAGTGCTTAAAAAACCCAAAAAATATACCAGTGATGTTTGCATGGAATGAAAAAATAAACAAAGTGATTAGGAACAATATGACTTGTAAGTGAAAAGAAAAGAAAATGTGTATATATGTATTGTAATAAGTATATTTGTGTAGTATAAGTAGATTGTTTTCTAAATGATGTGAATATGATAGGATTTTAGTAGGAATATCATCTCGGTTTGCGTTTAATTTTGTGGTACTAAATTAATTATTCGGTATTAAACAAATTTTTGTAATTGGACGTTTTAGAATGTTATGTTTAGTCCGTAATGTGACTACTCGAACCAAACCTTCTGATTCTGGATGAGTTTCGATAATTCGGGCTAAAAGCCATTGACAAGGTGCTAGATTCTCTTCTTTTAAGAGGACTAGTTGGTTCGGTTTTATATTATCCATCTTTTTTGTCCATTTAGGCCGTTGTTGTTGTCTGGATAAATATTCGGAATTCCACCTACGCCAAAAGCTTTGAACTAAAGATTGCAGATACTGCCATCGATTTAATCTGTGTATATTTGTATTGGCGACTTCTTCTTGTATTGGTGCCAATAGGGAATCACCAATCAGGAAATGTGCTGGTGTCAGTGGTGTTAGGTCGTGTGGATCGGAAGTTATTTCTGTTAATGGTCTTGAATTGAGACATGCCTCCACTTGGCATAACACTGTGTTAAATTCTTCAAAAGTAATTGCTGTGTTATTCAGAACTCGTTTCAAGTGATACTTCGTCGCCTTAACACCCGCTTCCCACAAGCCACCGAAATGTGGAGATGAAGGGGGGTTGAAGTGAAATGTGACTCCATTCTTTTCCAAGAGTTCAGCAACTGCTATATTTAAATTTTGCACTTTTTTGTTATTTTGTCTCGTCATAATTTTGTTAGCACCTACGAAGTTTGTGCCATTGTCGCAATAAATGTTATTACATAAGCCTCTTCTCGCGCAAAATCTCCGGAACGCCGCTATGAAACCTTCGGATGACATGTCGCTCACCAGTTCTAAATGTATAGCCTTTGTGGCCATACATATGAATAAGGAAACGTAGGCTTTATATTTGGTTGAACCTCGGAATCGATGATATTTTATTTCAAAAGGACCGCAATAATCCAAACCTGAATTTGAAAAAGGTCTTGATGGCACGTTGGGCAAATTCCCCATCAGTTGCTGGCGCGTTTCAGCCTTTTGCTTGAAGCAAGTGAGACATTTTTGAATGTGATATCTAATTGCATTTCTGGCGTTGATAATCCAATAATTTTTTTTAATATGAGATAACATAAGTTGAGCGCCACCATGTAGTAATTCTTTATGAATCTTGTCGATTAATAATGTTGTGAAATAATCTCGATCTTTCAAGATTATCGGGAATTTTTCATTATGATATAGTTAAATTGCATTGGTCAGTCGACCTCCTACTCTTAAGAATTCGTTTTGATCAAGGAATGGATTTAACTTGATTAGACTATTTTTCTGCGACATTGTTTTATCATCCTTTAATGATTGAATTTCTTCGCAAAAACTTCTGTTTTGTGATCTTTTTATTAAAATTTGCATTGCACGATTTATTTCATGGGCTCTTAGATATCCTTTCACTTCATTTAGGTTTGACTTGGAGTTATTTATGAACCGACAACAATACGCTACGACTCGTAAGAGTCTGGTTAGGGATGAGAAACGGAGTTCAAAAGCATCAATATCTTTCTCTGTATTCATATGACAAATTAACACCTCTCTTTTTTCTAATTCGGTGGAAACCCGCTTATGGCGTGGCCAGAATTCTGACGGTTTTGTTAGCCAATCTGGACCATTCCACCAAAGCTTGTAATCTGCTAATTCTGCAGGATGCATTCTTCTTGTCGCACAATTGGCAGGATTTTGTTTTGTAGGCACATGTGCCCAAACATTTTTTTCCAAAACATCATGAATGTGCGAAACGCGATTGGCAACAAATGTGGTCCATCTGCTAGGGTGATCTCTTAACCAGGCTAACACGATTTCCGAGTCACTCCAACCAAAAATTGAGATGTTTTGATCCAAAGATAATGATTTTTTCACCAGTTGAACTAGCTTGGCTGCCAGGCTGGTAGCACATAATTCCAGTCGTGGTAAAGATAAGGTTTTTATTGGAGCGACTATACTTTTTGCCGCAATCAAATTAATTTTTCGTGTACCTACAGAATCAATAACACATAAATATACAACTGCTGCGTAGGCCTTTATTGAGGAGTCTGCGAAAACATGAAGCTCCACGCCTGTATTCTGGGTTGAATATTGGATCCATCTTGGAACTTGTATTTTAGTGATATCTTTTAAACCGGTAGAGCAATTGAACCATAGTTGTTTTAATTCGGCACTTATGCTATCATCCCAGTTGAGCCCCTCTAACCATAATTTTTGCATAATGATTTTCCCACTTATGATTACTGGAGTCAACCAACCTAACGGATCGAATAGTTTAGAAAGTTGTGACAATATTGTTCGCTTTGAATATTCTTGTTGTGTGTCAGGGACATTTAGCAAATATGAGCAATAGTCTATCGTGGGATTCCATATTATTCCCAATGTTTTTACTTCATCTTCAGCTTCTGTTGATGATAATACCAATTTGGTCTCAATATCACACAATGATGATGTGAGTTCTTTTCTATTTGACTTCCATTTGTGTAATGGGAATCTCCCACGGTGCATTAATTTCATCATTTCGGTCTTGATTTGTAGTGCTGCTTCTACGTTATCTGCTCCCGACAACATATCATCCACATAAAAATCTGAGAGCGCCACCTTGGATGTGTGGGGATAATTCATCCCTGGCTAATTGTTGCAAAGTTCGGGTTGCCAAATACGGTGCACTTTTCGTGCCGAGTGTCACAGTTAGCAACTTGTAGTCTTTCACAGACTTGTCTTCGTTATCTCGCCATAATATCCTTTGGTACTCAGCGTGAGAATCCTGAACTAATACTTGCCGGTACATTTTTTCCACGTCAGCCGTGAAGGCGATTTTATGTTTGCGCCAACGAATGAATAATTGTACGAAATCATTTTGCACAACAGGACCCTTTAGCAGCATTTCATTAAGCGAAATTCCACTAGTTGTGGTTTTTGAAGCGTCAAAAACGACTGTCAATTTTGTTGTGGTGCTGGACTCTTTTGTGACCCCGTGATGAGGTAGGTAGCATGTAGAATGGGTGTATAGCTTATTTTTTGAATTGTGAATACATTCTTCACTGCTTGCTTCTACCATGTGCCCTAATTGTAGATATTCATTGACCACTTTCTTATATTCCGTTTTGAGTGTATAGTTTCTTTTGAATCGACGTTCTAATTGAGATAAGCGTTGTTAAGCAATGTTGCGAGAAGCTCCTAGAAAATGTGTTGAGGTAGCCTCCCGAAATGGCAACAATACTCGATATCTTCCTGATGGGTCTCTAACATTGGTCTGGTCATAAATGGTTTCACACCGTTGTTCTTCTTCTGTTTGGAACTTCATTTCGGTTGGTATGGATTCCGTTTCCCACAATTTTTTAAGTTGATTTTCCAATGAAGTGTTGATGTGAAAATTCTGAATGGACCTTGTGCATGTTGCAGTTGTGTTATGGTTGCCGCATAGGATCCACCCAAATATAGTTTTTTGCGCTAGTAGATTGCCGTTGGCTCTATGTTGCAAGCCTTCTAGAATTATGTGAGAGTAGCAATCGGCCCCAAGCAAAATATCGATTTTTGATGGGGGCCGGTTCGAGAGGACCAGCAACAGTCACCGCCAAAATCTTGAAAGGTATGGGTGTGATGACGGAGAGAATTCCCATTCCCAGCCAGAAGCGGTCAATCAACAGCTTGCTATTGAGGGAAAAAGGGAAAATAAGAAAAGAGAGAGAGGATAGAGAGCAGGAGAAGGATAGGAAGAAGGAATTGCAAAAGCTGCAGGAGACACCCAGTACCTGGGTCAAGCTCGTACCTAAAAAAAAGATGAGAGAGGGGAAGGAAAAAGCCAGGAGTAGAGTCCTGGAGAATGCCACCGCTGAAGTCAGGGAGAAAGCTAGTACTAATAAAGGAGCACGAATTAGAGGACTTCGTTGGAAGGCAGTCCTGATTAAACCAGCCCAAGGCAAATATTATGCTGAAGTATTACGCATTATCAGGAAGGAAGTTAACCCTGAGAGCACGGGGACAGAGGTAAGAGCGGTTTGAAAGACCCGGGTCGGAAAGGTCCTAGTGGAACTAGGGGCCGGAATAGGAGACAAAGCTGCATTTGGTGAGTCCCTCAAAGCTATACTGGGGGAGAATGCAAGCGTACAGTTTAGAATCAAAGGAGGCGGTGGAGATTAGAGATCTTGATGATCTCACCAGCTCGGAGGAGGTGAGCAATGCCATAAAAGATGTTTTGGGCGGTTGGACCGCGAGTTTCAAAGTCTCGGGTACGGTCAAAGTCTCAAAGTCTCGCGTTTCAAAGTTTCGGGTATGTGCCTTGGGAACGGTTACCGCTCTGGGATATGCAAAGGCCCTGCTAGAAGCAGGCTCTGCTCCAGATCAAATCTGGTAGCGTAAACCATATCCCTGGGTCTAGGAGATGCGAGGTGTTTAGGAACGCTTGGCGAACGAGAACGAAAGGCGATCGAATGCGATTTGTGTGGTACAGAAAAGGCCTAGCTTCTGTCCAGCTACGCGCTCCTCTCCGGGTCGCCTGTTCCTACCGAACAGTCTCCGAAACAGCGGTGCTCGTAATTGCTGGAGTTATACCCGTCGGACTGCTGGCGTTGGAAAGAAAAAATATCTACAGGAGAAGGATGGAGATCGGACGAGAGAGAGCGGCCACGGAAGAGGGAAGCCGCACCATGAAAAATTGGCAAGAGCTCTGGGACTTCGAACCTAAGAGACGATGGACCGCTCGCCTTCTGCCCCAGATAAAGAAGTGGGTTAGTCGTAAGCATGGG